>APFE030071158.1:36815-88311 GCA_000404065.3 Pinus taeda
AATATTATTAAGAGCTAATAATATTTTACTCTTCTATTTTTAACCTGGCAGTTTAAAAATAGACTCCGCCCATATGTCTAAAAATAGAGGTCCATCTATTTTTACCAACTTGACCAATCATCCACAAATAGCATCCTGCAACTCATAGACCATGATCCATATGTCTAAAAATAGACTTGCGCCAAAAATAGCCTGCGGGTCCACTTAGTGAAGGCGACTTCTTTCCACTAAGCTAGGTGACTTCTTTCCACTAAGCTCTATCATCTTGTTACATTCTCAACATTGAGGAGGGATGTCGGCCAATTTACCATTTTCCCAAATTAAAAAGGCATTTTAATTAAAATGAAAGGTGGAAAAAGTACTAAATGATTAAAAAAATAATAAAATAAAGGCTTCTAAATGGTTGCATCAGATATATAAAAGAGGAGGAGGCCATTTGGAGACATCTTTGAGTTGAGTATTTTTCCGGTAGAGAGGTTTGGAGAACCAATATTTCCGAGCTTCAACAGTAGCCCTAGGACAAAAACCCTCAAGTGATTTAGTGAGAGTGGGTGAGTATCCATCTCTCCCCTTGGCGAATTCATACAGAATTCACAAGAGAGCTTAAGAGTTGCAATTCTGTTTGGTTTTGGAGGGCTAGTGCAACATTGGAGCAGATTCTGGAGGCAATTTTTTTCATCTCAACTATATTGGCTGTATCAACATGTAAATCCTAGTTTATTTATTATAATAAACCTAAGATTATTTATGCTCATCTTCTTGTTGAATTGCCAAACTCTATTTTTTTATTTTACATGGAAATGTTTTGTTAAATGAATGAAAATTTTATGTAGTATTTTTGTTGAGTTAAATTTTGAAAATTTTCCAATTTTTTTCCATTCAGGATATTATAGTGGTAGCAGAGCCTTAGTCTTGGTTCAACATGTGGGTTTTCAATTGCATCTATTATGGTTCGAGGGTTTCAGGATTATTTGTAGTAATTCTTCAAAGTGATAAATCATTTAGCTTGCTAGTTTATTTCGACATTTCTAAGAGAAATTTATCTTGGCCATCCTACAAAATCTTTATTACTAAGCATTAGAGAAAGTATTTCTAATTTTTCTTCTACCTAATGGTTATGCGACATATTGGATATTACATTTAAAGGGACATGATAATCAAATTATTTGTTTCTTTTAAAAGAGAAGGGGCCAGGAATTAAATTTTATAAAACCACATTTTTTGTTGGCAGTATAGTATTATTAATTATAAAGGGGGTAAGGTTTTGGAGAATGTCATAAAAGGCCAAACATTTTAGGTTTCCAATATAATTATTTGGAGTCGTCTACGGAGGCGGAGGAATTGCCCGGACGGCCAAAAGTGGCTGGAATCCAGGCAAAAAAAATTCAAAAAATCTTGTAGATTAAGTGTTTGAATCATGTTTTTGATGGTGGAAATGGATTCGACAATATCAAAAACGTCGAGGGAACCTAAAATTACAAATTTGACATCTTTTACTTGTATTTACAAAACTCCTTGCCGAATATTTTCAAAATATAACCAGAATTTCCATAACTTTCAGGGAAAAAAGCATAATTTTTAGACTACGGATAATTATTTTGTGATGGTATCGTGAGAGCGTGCAATTTTTTTTTTTTTTAGGCCGAGCCTAGATTTGGAAGTTAAATCTTGGAGAAAACAATGTTAGGGAAGAAGGATGAATACCCAATATCATTAGATTGAGGGTTGCATTGTGGGTCATTGAAGACCAAAAAGAAGCCCAAACTTATCATAACATATTTTAAATTAAAGTATTCAATCTCTAGAAGATCTGAACGGTAATTTTAGTGGAAAATTTTGGAGATCGAACATTAAGGTTCAAGGTAAAGTTTATCTTCCCTCTAGGGGATGAGTTTCACTCCAGAGAAAGGTCAAGTTTCATCCTACAACTAGACTATGTAGTGGGTATACAAGAATAATGTTTTGCTGCTACAAAGAAATCATTTTCTTTTTGTTTGAGTGCTAGGGGTTTTATATAGCGAACCTATTTTGGATAATCTATTTAGTGAGGGGTTTGTCGAGAAGCTAAGAGCATTTATTTTGAAGCTTCACAAAAAAAGGGTGAAATACATCAAGCAGATGAAGAAGCAATCTATCCCATAGGCTATTTTTAGTCTCGTGGACATTAAAATAATTTTTTATTTTATTTTATTTCTTTCTATATTCACTTTGAGCATTTTTTCTTGTATGGTATGATTTTGTTTCAAAAGAAATGGAAGTTACAATGGATAGAACACAATATTGAGTGTAGAATTGTTGAAGTGTTCAAACGCTAGAAGAGACTAAGAGTTGTTGCGTTGCTTGTTGAAGATTAAGCTAGGCCAGTAGGGACTGTATTCTTTTGTTGGTTAATGTTGAATGTTGTCCCATCTACTATGCATTGGTATCAAAGGTTGAGCATACATCTGTAGCATTGGGAGGTAGTAACAGGATGCAAAGATTAGAATTGAGATCAAATTATTTTGCTTCAGCAGTGAATCGAGGAGGCCGAATGCTTTGGTGAGACTGATAATATAAGCCTCAAGTTTATTTTCCTGTGAGCCACATTTCGAGTTGTCTATTTCCTTCTCTACTATCTTCAAGGAAGTAGCAAGATATGCAAGGGACCAATAATTAAAATCTAAAGGATCAAAGTAGGGTTGCATCAAGGGAATTGGGTGCCAAACACATACAATGAATGAACTAAATTTATGGGCTAAGGGTGACTTATTACCATATCCATAACTAAAGTTTTGCTCACATTTATTTCATGTATGCCTAGAGGGACTTCTTGATTAGATGATGGATTATTTTACGCATGGAGTAGCTGACCTGGAGAAGTCAAGTTTGTTCGGAACACCATCAAGTCGAGTGTACTTGGGTTATGTATATTCCAGTGAATTTTTTGGGATTTCAAAGAATAATTCTTGTGTGTGTGGCAGATTCTATTCATCATAAGGGGACTGATACACTAGTGCTCTCCATTTGAAGGGACCTACTAATTAAATCCATTATGTTGAATAATACATTCCAGGTTCAGTGTAATACATTGTATGTTCAAATTTCTAGTTTTATGTGGTTATTCTAGCAATAAATATGTATGATATTTAAAATGTTATGAATCGGTTTGATTATTGATGCGCATTGCATTGGAGTTAAGTAAACTAAATTTACACCCACAATAGAATGTCAACCAAACTTTTTAACAAAAGGACCATTGAAAACTTAATATAAACTCAGAAAATTTCTTGAAAGATACAGAGGATACTTTGCAATGTTGTATACTGTAGAGATTGAGTCGTAGAGGTATCATTGCATGCCTTGAACCTGGAAACTATGAGAGCCTTATTGAGTCAAGTTTGTTTCTAGATTTAGGAGAGAGGACAAAGATATTTTATATACTGCTAGGTGATTTGCGCTAGTCATATATTTTAGTGTCATCTATTAGTCAAAGTCTTGTTTGAGTCAAAGTCTTGAGTTGCCATGATTATCCCTCACCATTGTATGGTTGTGTTGTAAGTTGGGAGACTGTTAGTCAATATAGCTTAATGTGCTTCACATCATTGGACTAAAACATGGATGAAACCGTCACAAAATTCCTTAATAAATTAGTAAAAGCAAACAAAAAACCCTTTTAAAAGGGGTGCATGCTATGCTACAACAAGAGAAACCACAAAAATAACATGAGATGGGACTCAAAATATTTTCATTTGGGACATATTTGGAATTCATGGGGTTTATAGTAAATTCCCTTCTCAAATTAGAAGAAATTGCTTCACTCCTCTCCAAGGTGGATCTGTCAAATGGGAAGAGATTGATTTTGGCTCTAAAATTAGCCATGCTTGCCTTAGTTCAATGCAAGTATGGGAGCACCCTTGTGAAGGGGTCAAACTTCCAATTGCCGCCTATCTTAGTAGTATCATGATGTTGACCACACCTATACCCCCTTACAATGATGAAATTATGAGGAGAGTCTTCAGACTGATAGTGGGGACCTTTCAGGATTTGGATAACAGTCAGGTCCCTACCTATCGGAAGAAGATAGAAATTTTAGAAATCATGGCCATATTTAGATATTATGACCTCATGTTTGATCTGGAGTGTGATGACTTGATCTTGCAAATGTTCCAACACTTCGTCAGCATTAAAAGACATCACCCTAACATGGTCCAAACAAACATGCAGTGCATTTTATCTTATTGTATGGGAGATTGTGAGGCCATTTGCAAAAAATTGTAGTCAAAATTGTTGGCCATTCAGAGGAAGGAACACTTGGTCTCACCTACCACTTATGAACTAGTTGAAAGGTTGGTTAAGAAAAACATAAAACTATTCAGGAGACAATTAACCCAGGAGGGGTTACAGAGGATTTGTGGTGCCCAACCACACAACAAGAATGAGTTGAGTAGGAAGGATCTTTGCTTCATTTGCAAGGAACCTTAGGGACCTGACCACTCATGTATGAGTGGCACTAAGGAGATGAAAAACTTAGAGTAGGAGGAGGTTAATTCCTGACTTTCTAGACGAGGATTTTATTATATGGTAAAGTCCATGGGTTCTAACGAGGATGCCTCTAAGGAGCATCAACAGTAATATGGGGTTGTTATATATTCCTGTGTGTATGATGAGGAATCAGCAGACCCTATGGGAGAAATTTAGGGAGATGAGTCACCAGTGACGATTCAATATGAGCAACATATGGTAGGGCATGATTCAGATGAGGAGGAAGATATACATAGTGTGTGGGATGGGCCATTTTTAGAGTGTCAGTTATTGGCTCATGTTGAGCCCATGTTGGAGGGGGATGAGCAGTCGTCCTTTGGGCCAACCATTGGAAAGGAGTAAAAAGATGTATACACAACCTACAGGGTTGTAGTACTTGCAAACACTTGTTGTCAGGACGTGCTGGAGCCTGACAGGATAGTTTTCCAGGAGTTTGGTAGAATAGAGGAGCATGGAGTTCCTAGTCTGATGAGGGAGAATATTTTGGAGATGGTGGTGTATCCATCTTTGGGCCTACCCATTGATGAGGTGCAGATAGGTGCAATGGAAGCCAACAAAGCTGTAATATTTCCAGGCAGCAGCCCTCTCCAAAAGTACATAGACAAGGCTTGCAACATGGTTGACCACTTTTACCCATTTAAGAGAGGGGTAGGATTTCTTAGACAAAATTAGGTGATTAACCAAGCATATTTACGTGAGTTGGGCATAGTGCAGCATATGTGAATTATCCCATATACAGGTGCCTACGCATTTGATCCTTCTCACTAGTTGGATTGGCAAGAGATCAAGGGTTGGTATCGTGTTGATGGTGTGATATTCTTAGTCAGGGGCATACTACAACAAGGACACTTAGACATGAGGGATACTATGTTCTCTAGTTGGCAGTGGGATGCAGGCTGGTAGTTCTTCAACATTCCATCCCAACATCAACAAAGTGGGATTGGAATTGGTTTTTGTTAGGGGTTATATTGGAGACAAGTGATGAGTTGGTATTTGATTGATGGAGAAACATTTATAGCCAAAGGCAAAGCACAGTTAGAGCCATGGGATAGGGGTGCTAATGATTGGACATGGTGGCATTGGGATCTAGAAGGCTCTATTGATGGTAGGACGAGTCAAAGTTTAGTCTAGGATCTGGGCATTAAGGGATCCATTCATAGTTGGGTGGCACGGAGGCATGGTATCACCTAGTGGTTTGTATGGTATCTAGGTATTGGTTCTTAGTTGCATTGGACAACCATATTGGTCGACATATATTGATTTCTTGAGGGTAAGCAATCTTGGAGTAGGAGGATTTGTCATGTTCCTTTTTCTAGTTTCCCTTATGGCGTGGTCAGGATGGACTTCCAAGGCTAGAGGTAGCTATGTCACCAAAGCGGGTTCGCTCCATTAGTTGGCCCAGGGGCTTCTAGATGGGTTTTATGGGTTTTTGATTAGTTTCTATGGGCTTAGATGGCATTCTCTTGACATATTCCATTATCTGCACAACTTGGCTTTTGTTCAATTGCATTCCAACAAATTTCAAAAAACAGGGTTATTATTGAGCCTAACTCAATTAATTACACTTAAGGTGGAATTTTGGGAGGAATACTTAATGGAAAACCTTAGTGTAATATCTTGTTGGAAATAGAACGAGAAGATATACATGATGAGATGGTTGGAAGTGATTTTTAGTGGCCTGAGGAGGTATGGTGGTTGATTTACCATTTTCTCAAATTAAAAAGGTATTTTAATTAAAATAAAATGAGGGAAAAGTACTAAGTGGTTAAAATAATAATAAAATAAAGGCTTCTAGAGGGGTCCATAAAATCTATAAAAGAGGAGGAGGAGACCATTTGGAGACATGTTTGAGTTGAGTATTTTTCTTGTGGAGAAGTTTGGAGAACTGGGAGTTCCCAGCTTTAGTAGTAGCCCCAAGATGGAAACCCTTAGGTGATTTAGTGATAGTGGGTGAGTACCCATCTCTCCCCTTGGCGAATTCATTCAGAATTCACAGGAGAGCTTAACAGTTGCAATTAAGTTTTGGAGGGCTAGTGTAGCACTAGAGCAGAATCTCGAGGCCAGTTTTTTCATCTCAACTATATTGGTTGTATTAGCATGTAAACCCTAATCTATCTATTATAAAAAAGCTAAGATTATTTCTACTCATTGTCTTGTTGAATTGTCGAACTTAATTTGTTTATTTTACATGGAAATGTTATGTTAAATGAATGAAATATTTATATAGAATTTTTGTTGAACTAAATTATGAGAATTCGCCAAATTTTATGTCTGATATATTACAAATGAATTGCATAAGAATAGTAGGGCCAATGTGTCCATTTCCAGTTCTAGACTTCAAATCAAACCGATTTGACCCCCAAACTAGGCGAACCGACCGATGCCACTAGTTCTAATCCAATTTCAATAACACTTCTATCAACTTTCATCCTTCCCAACGCAAAATGGTATATGTTGTGAAAAACGCAACCCAAGATCAGATTCAAGAGTGGGCTCGATAATTCCATGTCATATAGAAATTTTTCAATAAGAGCATCTAGTGAAAAGTTATGGCTTGGTCAAACATGGTCAACAATACAAGGGATATTCCAATTCAATTTTTAGGCAGTTTTGGGAAAAATATTGCATGCATTACATCATAAGTGGTTATCACAACAAGATGAAGAAGACCCAGGTCTCAAAATTTGAGATCATGCAAGGAATTGGAGATCAAGAATAGGGGCAAGATGATATGGAAGTTAAGGTGATGATGAGGAAACACCCTAGAGGATGGGGCAAAACAAAGGCATACCCAATATAGATTAAGACCTGAGTAGCAACACCAATATTCCCAATTTTCCAAGAGGACAAGGGCATTGGATATCTAGCCTATGGGACCCAAATCAAATTTTACAAGTGAAACTCAATATGAAATTAAGTAAAAAAGTAGTCGTTAGATAAAAACTAGTTATTGAGAAGTGGTATATTAGCTGTTACAACTACCTTGGACCAAGAGAGTAGAGAGAGGGCCAAAATCCTAGCCATTAGAAACAAATAACAACCAAGAGGCTAATTTGATTTCCCATCACACCTCCTTGTGTGGGAAACTTGAATTGGAAATGGACCAAGCAAGTTGGATGTTGGAGAAAATAAGTTACTATCTGTTGTGGCCAGAAACAACCTCCCTTTCTTATTTTAGTTTTATCATTAATACTAAATAAGTGGGGACCCTTATTAAAAATTTTAGTGCTTGTATTCTCTTTTTGGATAAAACTTACCATCATAAACTTAGGATAATTTCCAAAAAACCAAAAAAACATTTAAGTTTTATGATAAAGTTCACATAAAGTCACTCCTTCAATAAAGAGCATCGCATCGCAAAAAGGTAATGGATGCCATCCTACAAGCGGAATCCTAAAATTGCGAATCGCGATGCGAAATCACGCATTAAAAAATATTCATCGCATCGCATGCCTCAACCATTACTTAAGCTGAAATGCCTCAAACCACCAATATGCGATGGCGCATGTTGCAAATTGCATTTCGGAGAAAACACATTAACGAATAATTACCACACGCAACAGATTTGCGATATTGTGATATTGCGATCAAGCGATATTGCGATCTGCAATATTTCAAAGCAAATCACAAGATCGCCTTATCGCAGATCTTTAGGGCTCATTGTTTGAAAAATCTTTTTCCATAAACTGAGGCCCGGTTATGCACGTTAACGTTAATCAATGAGTTAGTTGGAAATCATTAATGAAATATGGTTTAAATCTGATTGAAGAGCCATTTCACGTAAGGTGGTATATTTTATATGTTTTCTGCATTTAAAGCTTTCCTGTCACCTTTTTCTTATCATTATTCTCACCTCATTTGTAAACTGCAGGAGCAAAGAGCAGAGAAGTATACATAACAGTGTTCAGGATATTATGGGAAAGAAGGGTAAAGCTCCGAGTTCTGAAGATAAAGAAATGACGCCCTTATACACGGACACCACTTGTAACAAAGATGTAGGTATTACTACTTGGGAAGGCATGTACAGTCTACTCGAGGAAGAAAATCCCAAGGTAATGGAGGTTACGGCTACCGCAGGCTCACACGGGTCTTCTAAGGCGTCTATTAGAGAACTAGCATGTTTGTTCTTACATCGGACAGCGGCTAGGCCCAAAATTCTTCCATACACGGACATGGTTAAATGGGTACTAGATAATGTTGATATGGCGTATAGAGAATTTAAAGCTCAAAACCACGAACTCATAGAGTCGTTATTTTCACAAAATTTAAGCTTTATATCCTTTAACAAAAAGCGTGCAAGAGGCCAAAATCGCACTAGGGAAGCCCGGATCGAGAAACGGAGGCAATTTCTGATGCACGATTAGCGCCTAGCTCTAATCGCGCATCACCAGGCAAAACCCCTCGAGATGGAAAGCCTCTAATCGCTCAGTTGCCTGTAAGCCCAGAAATTTGTAGGAAAAAGCGCTAAAGGCGAAAGGAAAAACTTGAACTCTAGACCAGTGGTATTTATCAGGTATTCATCAAGTGGTATGTAGATATCTACCGAATGTATGGCATCTACAGACAAGCTGGAGATAGAAGGCTCAAGAAAAGGCAAAGTCCATTAAAAGATTAACCAAGGTGAATTGGGATTCTTACTGGACGTACTTGGTAAAACCACACAGCCAGTGCATGACTCTCAAATGTATCATCAATTCTGCTGAGAAGATGGCACTAACACTTGCCGATTTCGTTTTCGTAGGACAGCTAAAATCGAAAGTCGGCCAGCCAACTCTCCTCAAGCAAATACTGAACGCTTGCGATTATAAGGAACAGATACACAAATAGTTAGTTGTTAGTTTTAGTTTTAGATTCAGTTTTAGTTTTAATTTTGCTTTATTTTTGCCTGAAATGAGGATGGTCATTTAAACCGCATCCTACATTTTTGCAATAAATTATTTTTATATTTAGTTAGTAGTATTTAAACCCTTCTCATGCATTTAGAGAAGGGTCCTGAAATTTGTCAAAAACTTATCCTCAGGACATGCACTTTTGCATCCACCGAGGAGGTTTTGATGAATGAATGGAACAGGATTTATTGATATCTGCGTTTAATATCTACTACTGATGTTGCACTTTTGTACTCTTAATGGATGTTGGATTAAAAATAAATAGATCATTATTGCTGAAGCTCATGAGTAGAATTAGTTATAAATGGTATTTTTATCTCTTAACTATTTCTGCTTATGTGTTAAGGTGATATTCATGTTCAGTTATTTATATATGAATGCGTGAATGCTTGAGTTATCATTTGGCACTTCTGTACGATGATAGCTATTTATTTATGCTTAATATATGAGTAGCTTATTATGCGATATGTTTTTCACAATTGTTTCATCTAACTTTTTTTACGAAATGGTTTATCTTTATTGAATTCTTTTCTCATGGCAGTTGAATGATCTTTATTACCAATTGTTATTTGAAATCATTTTAGATCGCATAACTGAAAGATTAAATCTCGAGTTAGTTTAGAATTAGATATTTCTATTCATTAGAATACAATTGCATGTTGTTAGATTAGAATTAGAATAAAAGCATTTTACTTAGGAACTATTAGAAAGGAAATATCAATTCTCAACACACACACACACAAATATTGGGAAACTGGTCCCATATTCCCAGTCAGACCCACTATACCAAATGGAAAAGGCGTTGCTAACCAAGGTCTGGACCGGGTGGGTATCCCCCTTGTTGTAGACCTGATTTTCGGGGATTCAACATATTTGGCGCTAAAAGGAGGGCCCCGAACTATGAATGGCAAGTAAATCTAAATCTAAATACCATTCTGAGAGTAAATCGCCCTCACCATATCCCCTGACTTCCCCATTGCATTTAGAATATTTAAATCTTGAGTAAGAAGTCGATAAAACAACAACCACTACCACAAACCCGAATATTTCAGAGAAATCTACTATTGAACCTCCTGAAGTTGAATTTTTGATCCATAAACTTCAGCGATTTTCTATATCACCTCAAAGATCTGGAAAAGCTCAAGGTAGTGTGACTTCGTAATATAACCCTGCTCATCCTCTCACTAGATTAAAGAGCGAAAAGTTTGGTATTGAGCCAACTGAGTTACCTCTACCTACAAGGAAGAGAGCAAGGAAATCACCTAAAGGGTCTAATAGCGAGACTCTTTCGTCATCATCATCCATCTCAACCTCTCCACCACGAAGTCAACCATCCACCCCTCCACTTCAAATTATTTTCCACCGGTCCACTCGAACATCCACATCTCCTTCTCAATCCTTTGAAATTGTAATATCCTCATCTTCCCAACTGCAGGGATCATCTTCTGCACTTTCCTCTGTTAGTAGTTCAACGATGGCCCAAAATCCATGCAATAACCCAGGGGCAGTCTTAATGCCTGCACCCTTTAGTCAAATACCGGCCCATCCTGAAAAATGGTTGCTTAAATTCAATCCTGAAGCAAGCATGCTAGCAAAAGAACATATTAACAACTTTATGTTATCTATAAATCTTAATGGAGTTACTAATGAAGACATTATCGTCCGACTCTTTCCTTACACTTTGCAAGGAACAACTAGATCATGATATTTCTCATTACCATCTGGATCTATCACTAGTTGGGATATCTTCGAGGAACAATTCTTGACTAAGTTCGGTGATGACAGGTCTACGCCCACACTGATCAATGAATTGTCTAAGCTTAGGGCTGATTCAAAGGAACCTATCAAATATTTTAATTCACGTTTCAATAAACTATTGAACAAAATTCCTACTGCTTCCAAGCCTAGCGAAGAAGTTCGAAGTGAATGGTACATATCTGCTCTACCATCAAACATAGCACTCTTCGTCGATAGGGCTAACAAAATAACTTTAGCTGACAATATGAAGGAAGCAATAGCAGTTGAAAAACATATCATAGCCTTTGAAAATAAAAATGCCATTGATGAACAAAAATCCAAGAAGGTTACTTTTAAAGAAGATCCAAAGAAAAAATCGAAAGACCCATTCGATTTAGAAGGATTGCAGAAAGTTTTGAAAACCATGTCTAACAAAATGGTTGACATTAAGAAACAAGTAGCAGAAACTTGTTCTAAAAAGCCATACAAGCCTTATAGAAGAAATCCTTCGACTGATTCAAATCCTCCCAATGCTATTACAAATGTTGAATTAGAAGAAGAAGAAGAGGAAATTGCTAACGAAGAGCCTACCGATGAAGAAGAAGTTGTAGAAGTACAAGGCATGTGGGATTTCATCCTACCAAATGAAGAGGATCAAGAGGCATTGCCAGTCAGTACTAGAAGCAGAAATCAACTCGATCCTCCTCAACCTACTCCTAAGCCAAAGAGCGCAAGCTTAATGCTTAAGGATAAAGTTGCAGCTAAGAAAACATTACCCAAAGCAACTCAAACAAGCCCAGTCCAAACAAATTCATCAACTCCATCTAAAACGTTGATTGTTTTTTATGAGATGGAGTATAATATTATAGAAAATATGAAGAAGACAAGGGCTAACATTACTTTTTATGAATTGAGAAAGTTAAAACATCAGCAAAAGATACTTTTGAAAGGATTGCATGCAATACTAGTTGCACCTCTGCCCACCGCTATAATCTCTCAAGCTTCCCATGAGATGGGAAGACCTCCAAATTATGTGACTAATAAAGTTGATCCAAACAATATCACTTTAATTGGAGGAAGGTCAAGATCTCATACTCCCCCATTTCTTCTTACTTATGAAGTTTTCAACAAAAATTTGCATAATTGTTTAGTTGATTCTGGAGCTTAATCTAATATCTTACCTAAATCGATATGTGCAAAGTTGAACGTTCAACCTCAGAAATCTGCAGTGTGCATAGTTTAGCTCGACCGGTCGCAAGTTGAAGTGATCGACGAACTAAATCAGGTTACCATAAGACTGTCATCTAATCCAAAGGTATGTCAAGTTATCAACATTTTAGTTGTAGATATTTTAGAACTTTATGCTTAATTCTTAGCAAAGATTGGTCTGAAAAACTTCATGGATACTTTGCAACTGATTGGTCGCATATGTGACTCCCTTACAATGGTAAACCAAATCAGATAAAGGTTGAGCGAGAAAGACATCAAAAATACATAGTAGCAGAATTGGAAGGAGAAAATGAACTTGTAGCATACAACAACAATATAATTGGAAACTATTCCGTTGATTATTTCTTAGGAAATTTTAATGCTCATACTTCACCTTACTTAGAACATTCTGTTTTATCTCAAGTAGAATTTTTTTCTCAAATAGATAGTTCTAAATGTATTAATTTTATAGATAATCCTATAAATAAATATTTATTTTGGAAGTTATTTTTTTGACGGTTCCAAGTCTAACGAAGGAGCAGGAGCAGGATGCTTACTAATCAGTCCAGAGGGAAACAACACTATGCTAACTTGTAGACTCAAGTTCAATTGCACCAATAATACTGCAGAGTACGAGGCTTTAGTCCAAGGATTATACAAAGCAATCAGATTAGATATCAAATATCTACAAGTCTTTGGAGATTCTGAAATTGTTATCAGACAGGTACGAAAAATTATACATTGTCTATTAGGTCATTTAAAGCATTATCAATCATTAGTACAAGATATGACTGAACATTTTATAGCATTCAATATTTCATCAATTTCCAGAATCCAAAATGCTAGTGCTGACCTCTTGGCAAACGTAGCTTCCAAGCTCATTCCCTCAGAAGACTTTAGCCCTGATAGATTTTCAATCGAATTAATCTTTAGACCCTCGATTCCTGATAACATTACCAATTGGAGAATATACAACGATGATCCTGATATTGTAAGCTTCCTCACCTCAGAGGGATCTTACACTAATTAGATAATATATGAGGAGCAACATGATAGACAATTGCAACAAGATAGCACTAATAATGCTATGCCAAAGTCAGTAGTCAAATTGGAAGACCTATATGATTTGAAAGATCGATTCAAAATGTCTACCAATTCAAAACTTCAAATTTCAACTCTGAATTATGAATTAGTAAATCTAGGAACTGATACCAAGCTGCAGAATATCAATCTAGGTCTTGGCCTAGCCCCTAAAACAATACAAAAATGTCTTTGCCTGGAATTATGATGAACTTAAAACTTACGACACTTCTATCATCCAACAAACTATCCCAATGATAAATGATGAAAAACCTGTCCAACAAAAGCTGAGAAAGATCCATCCTAATCTAGAAAACCAGATCAAATCTAAGCTCAATAAGTTATTGAAAGCCAAAATCATTTTTCCCGTTCGACATTCTAAATGGGTTTCCAATATGGTTCCCGTTAGAAAGAAAAATGGAGACATAAGAATTTGCATTGACTTTCGAAATCTTAACAAAGCCTACCAAAAAGATAATTTTCCTTTGCCTCCCATGGAGCAAATATTACAGGGAATTGCAGGATCAGAGTTAATCTCATTTTAGATGGTTTCTTGGGCTACAACCAAGTTTTGGTCCATCTCGACAATCAATTAAAGGCCACATTCAGAACCAAATGGGGTACTTATGCATACCAAAAGATGCCTTTCGATTTGATCAACATTGGCGCCACATTTCAAAGGGCCATGGACATTGCATTTAAGGGATTAGTAAACAAATCAGTAGTAATCTACTTGGATGATATAACTGTATATTCCAAAAAAACGAGGTAATCATCTCAGAGATTTAAAATAGACCTTCCAACGTTGTCTAAAGTATGGAATTTCACTTAACCCGAAAAAGTACTTTTTTGCATTAAGTAAAGAAAAAATTCTTGTATTTATATTGTCAAAATTTGGAATCCATATTGATCTTGAAAAAATCAAGGAGATTTCTGAAATATCCTTGCCTCACAACAAGAAAGCTATGCAATCCTTCCTTGAGTAGATTAATTTTGTAAAGAGATTTGTTCCAGATTTTTCAAGGATTGTATCTCCCTTACAAGCAATGATTAAAAAGAATTCAATCTTCAAATGGGGCCAAGACGAATATGAAGCATTCAATCTGATTAAAAAAGCAATTTTTAATGCTCCATCTTTAGCAACTCCAAATTTTTCCGACCCTTTCATTTTATATACATTTGCCTCTGATACATCATATGCTGCGATACTCACTCAAGAAAATCAGGACAAGGTGGAAGCCCCAATTGCCTTTTTCAATTCAGTTCAAATCGAGAAACAAGCTTATGCTATTTTTAAAGCGATCAAACATTTCAGACCCTTTCTGCTTAAAACCCATACAAAAATCATAGTACCGTTTCTAGCAGTAAGAAATCTCTTAGTACAAAAATACGTGGGTAAGAAAAGAGCCAATTGGGTTACTACCT
Organism: Pinus taeda; assembly: GCA_000404065.3. Classification (NCBI taxonomy): domain Eukaryota; kingdom Viridiplantae; phylum Streptophyta; class Pinopsida; order Pinales; family Pinaceae; genus Pinus; species Pinus taeda. Next base: position 51,677 of record APFE030071158.1, read on the forward strand.
TACAAGAATACGACGCAGAAATTAAACTAACGAGTATTGTAAAAGGTCAAGGCTTTTGCAAAATTCTGGCTGGAGCATCACTTATTTCCGAAATACCATCTGCAGAGATACAAATGTACAAGGTAAGCCTAAACGATGTTGAATCATTATACGTTGATATCATATTTTATCTAAAGAACATATATGCTCCTTCAAACCTCGATTATACAAGGAAAATAGCTCTAAGGTTGAAGGCTAAGAAATAGCAGCTTGTGAACGATGTACTTTTTAGGATGAATTATGATTCTGTTCTCCTTAGATGTCTTAAGAAATTTGAAGCTAAAAAGGTGTTGTAGAAACTCGACGATGGACCAGTAGGTGGAAATTATGCTGGAGATGCTACTGCACATAAAATCCTTCGTGCAGGATATTACTGGTCGACACTATTCAAAGACGCGCATAGCTACATAAGGAAATATTAAGTTTGTCAAATTGTTGCTGAGAGACAAAAGAAACCATCGTTGCCTTTGCAACCAGTAAACATTGAACAACCTTTTGATCAATGGGGATTGGATATATTAGGTGAGATCGTTCCTCACTCTTCTAAATAGCATAGGTATATCCTTACAGCTACATATTATTTTACTACATGGGTAGAAGCAGTTCCTCTCAAAATAGCTAATGTTGAACACATCATTGATTTCATAGATCAGTTCATAATCACCAGGTTTGGTTTACCTTTTGCTTTAATGTTTGATAATGCAACCTATTTTTCTGGCAATGTTATGACTGAATTTGCGCTCAAAAGAGGGTTTAAGATAAGTATTTTCCAATTATTACCCACAGGGGAATGGATTAGCTGAATCAACGAATAAAAACTTAATCAGAATCATTAAGTGAACCATTGATCAAACGCATAAGAATTGGCACAAATCCTTAATATATGCTCTATGGGCAGACCGAATAACGAAGAAAGCCTCCATTGTCACTTCTCCCTTTAATTTAGTTTATGGGAAAGAAGTGGTCCTTCCAACTCATCTAGTGATTCCCTCCTTGGCCTTTGTTCAATATGTTGATGAAGCACCAACTTCTTCCTTACAACTAAGGCATCTGGAAATACTTAAGCTAGAAGAGCAACGAGAACAGGCTAAAATAACTCATGCTCATCACCAAGCATTAGTAAAAGCTTCTTTTGATTTAAACATGATATCTAGAAAGGACTTTCAGATGGGAGATATAGTTTTAAAATGGGACAAGGCTCATGAGGAAAAGGGCAAACATACGAAATTTCAACGAATGTTGCTTGGCCCTTTCCAAATTGTAGAAATCATAGGTCCATCTACCTTTATGTTACAGGATTTAACAGGAAAAAGAGAATCTTTACCTGTTAACGGGCAGATCCTCAAAAAATACTTTCCATAGGAGACCATTCCTCTATATTTTGTAGATTAGTTTTTCCTTTATTTTCATAATAAAACCAGTTGTAAATGGTTACATTTGGAATTCACGAAAAAGACAAGTATTTCTTTTAGATTTTGTTTTTTTGCTTGTATAAATAGAAATGATTTAGAAAATTGGTCATTATTATTCAAAGATATAGTCAAAGGCTATAAGCCTAAAATGATACTAGTTTCAACCTTGTAAATTTTGATAAAAGCGACTTTTAGTTGGAATTTGTTTTATATCAATCAAATGAAAGGTATCAATAACAAAACGAAGATTTTTTGTAGAAAAGCTCTTTCCAAAAACTCTACCATTGTCGTCCAGAGCTATTCTTAAGGAAACAATGACTTCCTCCCCACCTAGGGAATTACGAGCTTCAAGGAAGAATCCAACGATACATTTTAACTTAAAGAATAAGAGGTCTTATCACGAGCCGACTTATCATGATCATAGATATTATAGCTTGCTGACTTTGCCAAAACTACATACCACAATAGGGCAATGACTCAAGATTGTTGCAATCAAAAGACAAGGGGTCTCATCACGAGCCAGCTTGTTCAGCAAAGCTATAAATCAAGTGAGTGGCACTGTCATAATTTGGCTACCAAGGCATTGTTCTTTAAGGATTAAAAGAAAATGAAAGCAATAAGTGTGGATATGGATTTCTCTTTGACAATTGTATATTTCTCCAAGTGGGATACAAGATCATTGTTGGGTAACAGGTAACCCTGTCGAGGCTATAAACGCCTGCTGGCAGTAGAGGCTCTACCTACGACAAATGAGCATATTTAAAATTGATTTACAGAGAAGACTTTGTTTTTATCTTTATAAACCAAGTAGTGACTGATATAGATACAATGACTAGCTATAGGAAGTAAATAACCAAAGTTAGCATAGAAGAAACAAACTATCATAGACAGTTGAAAGCATGATGTATGTTATCTTTCTATAATAAAGTTTGATTTTTTGGAAAAGCTTTATGTTTTGGAAGTTTAGAAAATTCAAAAGAAAATCATAGATAATTGGTTCTTCCAAGTGAATCGCCAATTGTTGTGGCCAGCGATAACCCCCCTTTCTTATTTTAGTTTTACTATTAATACTAAATAAGTGGGGACCCTTATTAAAAATTTTAGTGCTTGTATTCCCTTTTTGGATAAAACTTACCATCATAAACTTAGGAGAATTTCCAAAATACCAAAAAAACACTTAAATTTTATGATAAAGTCTGCATAAAATCACTCCTTCAATAAAGAGCGTCGCATCACAAAAAGGTAATGGATGTCGTCCTACAAGAGGAATCCTAAAATTGCGAAATCGCGATGCGAAATCACGCAATAAAAAACACTCATCGCATTGCATGCCTTAACAATTACTTAAGTTGAAATGCCTCAAACCGCCGATATGTGATGGCGCATGTCGCAAATCACATTTCGCAGAAAACACATTAACAAATGATTACCACACGCAACGAATTTGCGATATTGTGATCTGCGATATTGCGATCAAGCGATATTGCGATTTGCAATATTGCAAAGCAAATCACAAAATCTCCTTATCGCAGATTTTCAGGGCTCATTGTTCAAAAAAGCTTTTTCCATAAACCAAGGCCCGGTTATGTGCGTTAATGTTAATCAATGAGTTAGTTGGCAATCATTAATGAAATATGGTTTTGATCTGATTGAAGAGCCATTTCACGTAAGGTGGTATATTTTATATGTTTTCCACATTTAAAGCTTTCCTGTCACCTTTTTATTATCATTATTCTCACCTCATTTGTAAACTGCAGGAGAAAAGAGCAGAGAAATATACATAGCAGTGTTCAGGATATTATGGGAAAGAAGGGTAAAGCTCCGAGTTCTAAAGATAAAGAAATGACGCCCTTATACATAGACACCACTTGTAACAAAGATGTTGGTATTACTACTTGGGAAGGCATGTACAGTCTACTCAAGGAAGAAAATCCCAAGGTAATGGAGGTTACGGTTACTGCAGGCTCACACGGGTCTTCTGAGGCTTCTATTACAAAACTAGCATGTTCGTTCTTGCACCGGATAGCGGCTAGGCCCAAAATTCTTCCATACACGGACATGGTTAAATGGGTACTAGATAATGTTGATATCACATATAGAGAATTTAAAGCTCAAAACCACGAACTCACAAAGTCGTTATTTTCACAAAATTTAAGCTTTATATCCTCTAACAAAAAGTGCGCAAGAGGTGAAAATCGCACCAGGGAAGCCCGGATCGAGAAACGGAGGTAGTTTTCGATGCCCCATTAGTGCCTAGCTCTAATCGTGCATTGCCAGGCAAAACCCCTCAAGATGGAAAGCCTCTAATCGCTCAATTTCCTGTAAGCCCAGAAATTTGTAGGAAAAAGTGATAAAGGCGAAAGGCAAAACTTGAACTCTAGACCAATGTTATTTATCAGGTATATCATCAAGTGGTATGTAGATATCTACCGAATGTACAACATCTACAGACAAGCTGGAGACAGAAGGCTCAAGAAAAGGCAGAGTCCATTAAAAGATTAACCAAGTTGAATTGGGATTCTTACTGGACGTACTTGGTAAAACCACACAGCCAGTGCATGACTCTCAAATGTATCATCAATTCTGCCGAGAAGATGGCACCAGCACTTGTCGATTTCGTTTTAGGAGGACAGCTAAAATCGGAAGTCGGCCAGCCAACTCTCCTCAAGCAAATGCTGAACGCTTGCGATTATAAAGAATAGATACACAATAATAGTTAGTTGTTTTAGTTTTAGATTCAGTTTTAGTTTTAATTTTGCTTTATTTTTGCCTGAAATGAGGACGGTCTTTTAAACTGCATCCTACATTTTTGTAATAAATTATTTTTATATTTAGTTAGTAGTATTTAAACCCTTCTCATGCATTTAGAGAAGGGTCCTGAAATTTTTCAAAAACTTATCCTTAGAACATGCACTTTCGCACCCTTCGAGGAGGTTTTGATGAATGAATGGAATAGGATTTATTAATATCTGCATTTAATATCTACTACTGATGTTGCATTTTTGTACTCTTAGTGGATGTTGGATTAAGAAGAAATAGATCATTATCGTTGAAGCTCATGAGTAGAACTAGTTATAAATGGTACTTTTATCTCTTAACTATTTCTTCTTATGTGTTAAGGTGATATTAATGTTTAGTTATTTATATATCCATGCGTGAATGCTTGAGTTATCATTTGGCACTTCTGTATGGTGATAGCTATTTTTTTATGCTTAATATATGAGTAGCTTATTATGCGATATGTTTTTCACAATTGTTTCATCTAACTTTTTATACGAAATGGTTTATCTTTATTGAATTCTTTTCTCATAACAGTTGAATGATCTTTATTACCATTTGTTATTTGAAATCATTTTAGATCGTGTAATGGAAAGATTAAATCCCGGGTTAGTTTGGAATTAGATATCTCTGTTCATTAGAATACAATTTCATGTTGTTAGATTAGATTTAGAATAAAACTTTGGAACTATTAGAAAGGAAATATCAATTCTCAACACACACACACACACACACATATTGGGAAACTAGTCCCATATCCCCAGTCGGACCCACTATACCAAACGGAAAAGGAGCTGCTAACCAAGGTCTGAACCGGGTGGGTATCCCCCTTGTTGTAGACCCGATTTTCGTGGCTTCAACACTATCTTGACCTTTGACCACTAAAATTAATTTTCAAAGGGAATTCATGGCCTATATTGGAAATATTAATTTAATTCAACCCCTTTGGGTAATAATTAAATCTACCTTGTAATATTTCCAAGGAATTAAAATTTTCTAAGTCCCAATATGTAGAAGACTAGCAATATTTTTATTGAGGGGAGTCTTACTAGCCATTAACTAGCCGTTAGAGATTTTTCTATAAAATGTTAGGTTCTAATCCATTGTAATTGTTGTTGTTGACTTCAAACAAGTGCCATCATTAATAAAGAACTCATCTATTTGCGAACTCTTTTTCTTTATTTTATAATCATTGAGTTGTTTTTGTTATTGTCTCTTTTCCTGCTATTGTTATTGGGCATAATTTTAAATCTAATTATGTTTTGCTAACAAATAAAGTATACCCTAGGATTAATGTTCTTTTCCAATGAGGAGCTAAAACTCTACATGGAAGAAAGAAACTAAGACCTTCCCACATATTTGTTTTTTTTTTATGGGTGAATCAATCTAATGGTTTTAAACTGCTTCAAAAGAGGGATTTACTACTCCAAGGATTTTGTATTTTTCTGCACACGAAAGACAAAGGTTCGAGATGCCACAAGAGAAGGTCACTGCTAAGGAAGGTTGAAAGTTTGTAGGGTGATTTAAGCAATAGTGGGGGGAATTTCCAAAAGGACCAAGCCCAGTCCATTGACACGAATTGAACATAGTGTTAGAGGGACATCTAATTCATACTCCAACAAGAGGTGAGACTAAGGCACATGTATAATTCAAAGTTCCAGTGTTGATAATATGAGTATCAGAAAAATATCGACGAGGGCCTTGAAAACATATACTTAGCAATGTTGGATAAAATATTGGAAAAATATGAGAAAATATCAACAAACATAAAAAATGCATAATATATTCATTTTTTATTTTCCATATTTTTAAACATATAAATAAACAACAACATGAAATAAACACATTAGCAATAAATATGAAGAAAGCACTAGTATATATGATGTAGAGGATGTAAAATAAAAATGATACATCAAAGGCAATACTAAATCATGTTAATCCTTGATAATTGTCCAATCATGAACTCAAATCTAGAGGACCAATACAAAATAACATCACATATATAAATGTATCTCATCATCATGAGATATATGTAGCAAAACAAATAAAAACTAGCATCTAACTATCTAAGATCAGTGCCCTCTACCCATTTTATGGGAAAACATAATGGGTTGTTCTAGACCTGCCCCTAGTAGTAGAAGGCCCTGACACTACACCTAATGTCAAATAATTACTACTGGGTATGGAGCTGCACTCTCATATATTTGTATCAGACGGTGCTAATGTTGACACTCCTGCAATCTCATCTTCCTCCTCCTGATGTTTCCCCTGTACTAATGGTTCCTCCTCTAACCATGTAGGTGACTCCTCCATGATGGGCACCTGATACTCCACCCTCCACTTAGACAATACATCAATATTGTCCAAGGAAATGGCATCTAGATCCATTGGTTTCTCTATTTCCTTCACTCGAATTCAGAGATTGTAATGCACATACACTAAATCATTGACGTGTGAGAACTCCAACTTCTAAGAGTCTCACTAATGAGTTGTGACACCTGAGGGTCATAAATTACGATAAATGTAATTTCTCAGTTGAAGGTGAAGCTCAAAGTTATAATTGTTGTGCATATTTGAGAGTATTTTCTCAAATACACTCCAATTGCGCTCACACTTTGAAGAGCTATAGGTTTGACTCAGGATTCTTATGGCTAATTTTTACAAATTTGGTGCCCTTGCACCATAGGTTTGCCACCAAACATCCACAAGAATATAAAGAAAAAATAAATTAAAAACATAAAACATAATTAAACTTTCAAATAAAACATAATTGAATTTAAAAAACCTAGAATTATAAATTGGTAAATTGAAAATTCTAATGAGTCATGATTTGTCACTTATGTAGCATGAATAGGGCCCTTTCCTAAATAGCGTCATCAAAGCCAAATAGGCCAACATAATATTAATACAATTGTATCTCAGGATTGATTTAGCGGTGAATCTCAAGATCAGGTAGCATCCTATGGATACAAGAATGGAGCCGTTCCATCAACCCACTATAAAAATTCAAAGCGGTATATGTAAGAAGATGCAGGGTTGAGGAAGAGTGTTGCTGCATGAATGGGTCGATGAAGCATCCCTATCCACCAACTATAAATCACATCCCATAACATCATCTATCTATTAAGCCCAGTGGAACCCTTGTTTGCATAATAAGCATGAATGGTCTCCTTGGCCCTATCCATGGCCTCATACAAATAAGCCATTGTAGGTTTCTCCCCATCTACCAATATTAGAACCTTGACTATAGGTTCACTAACTGAGCACACTTCTTCTACTCCTTGCCAATATGTGTTAGTGTACATCATTTTTACAACGGATCTCTCATCTTGTCTCCTATTGTATCTACAATCACGCCACCCATCAAGAAGAGACATCTAATTCATACTCCAACAATAGGTGAGACTCCAAGGCACATGTGTAATTTAAAGTTCTAGTGTTGATAATATGAATATCGGAAAAATATCGATGAGGGTCTTGAAACATATTTTTAGCAATATTGGAGAAAATATTGGAAAAATATGAGAAAATATCAGCAAACATAAAAAATGCATAATATATTCATTTTTTATTTTCCATATTTTTAAACATATAAAGAAACAACAACATGAAATAAACACATTAGGAATAAATATGAAGAAAGCACTAATATATATGATATAGAGGATGTAAAATAAAAATGATACATCAAAGGCGATACCAAATCATGTTAATCCTTGATAATTGTCCAATCGTGGACTCAAATCTGGAGGACCAATACAAAATAACATCACATATATAAATGTATCTCATCATCATGAGTTATATGTAGCAAAACAAATAAAAACTAGCATCTAACTATCTAAGATCAGTGCCATCTCCCCATTTTATGGGAAAACATTATGGGTTGTTTGCCAAACCCACCCCTAGTAGTAGAAGGCCCTGACCCTACACCTAATGTCAAATAATTACTACTGGGTATGGAGTTGCACTCTCATATATCTGTATCAGATGGTGCTAATGTTGACACTCCCACAATCTCGGCTTTCCTCCTATTGTTTCCCCTGTACTAATGGTTCCTCCTCTAACCATGTAGGTGACTCCTCCATGATGGGCACCTGATACTCCACCATCCACTTAGACAATACATCAATATTGTCTAAGGAAATGGCATCTAGATCGATTTTTTTCTCTATTTCCTTCACTCGAAGTCAGAGATTGTAATGCACATACACTAAATCATTGATGTGTGAGAACTCCGACCTCTAAGAGTCTCACTAATGAGTTGTGACACCTGAGGTTCATAAATTACAATAAATGTAATTTCTCAGTTGAAGGTTGAAGCTCAAAGTTATAATTGTTGTGCATATTTGAGAGTATTTTCTCAAATACACTCCAATTGCGCTCACACTTTGAAGAGCTACAGGTTTGACTCAGGATTCTTATGGCTAATTTTTACAAATTTGGTGCCCTTGCACCATAGCTTCGTCACCAAACATCTACAAAAATATAAAGAAAAAATAAATTAAAAACTTAAAACATAATTAAACTTTCAAATAAAACATAATTGAATTTAAAAAACCTAGAATTATAAATTGGTAAATTGAAAATTCTAATGAGTCATGATTTGTCACTTATGTAGCATGAATAGGGCCCTTTCCCAAATAACATCATCAAAGCCAAATAGGCCAACATATGAATCTCAGGATCGATTTCGCGGTGAATCTCAAGATCAGGTAGCATCCTATGGATACAAGAATGGAGCCCTTCCATCACCCCACTATAAAAAATTGAAGCGGCATATGTATGAAAATGCAAGGTTGAGGAAGAGTGTTGCTGCATGAATGGGTCAATGAAGCATCCATATCCACCAACTATCAATCACATCCCATAACATCATCTCTCTATTAAGCCCAGTGGAACGCTTGTCTGCATAATAAGCATGAATGGTCTCCTTGGCCCTATCCATGGCCTCATACAAATAAGCCATTGCAGGCTTCTCCCCATATACCAATATCAGAACCTTGACTATAGATTCACTAACTGAGCATACTTCTTCTACTCCTTGCCAAAATGTGTCAGTGTACATCATTTTTGCAATGGATCTCTCATCTTGTCTCCTATTGTATCTACAATCACGCCACTCATCAAGAAGAAACATTTGCTTCAACTCAAATTGGCATTGAAGCAAAGACTAAAGACTAATAAATTTGGTGGAAAAACATGTCAAGATGCTGCAACTCCCTATTTTTATTGTATCTCCTTATGAGGCTAATAACAAAAGCATGGTTATCTATAAACCTGGGGATGCTCCTAGTCATATCAATCATCTCCTTGATGAAGGATATTTTCCCCATATCCCAAGAAGAAATTGATATAGTGTGCTACACATGGAGTCTAAAACAATGTTTTGTGGCTCTCCATAAGCATATTTTTGACAACCACATAATTAGTTGCACCATCTATTATGACTTGCACCACATTTTGCACACTAATCTCCCTGATGAATCCATCTAACAACTCACATATCAATGTTGCATCTTTTATATGTGTTGATGCATCCACTGATTTAAAAAACATGGTACCTTTAAGACAATGTACCATGACACTTAGAAGGATCCTACCCTTCCTATATGTCCAATCATCATACATCAATGTGCATCCAAACACCTCCCATGTTTCGTTCAACTCCGCCAAGCTAGAGTTGGTGTCTTCTTTTCTGCATGAAGGATTGACCCCCTCCTCATATGTAGCACTTTTGTACCCTAAGCTCATAATAGCAATAACATCACACATTGGCTTCCAAAATAGATTATTTTTTGTGATGATGAGAAGTAAGTCACTCTAGAAAAGTCACCTCCCCATAACTCTATCTTCTTCTTGCTTCTCTTTTTTTTTAACAACTAACTTTATGGAAGGTTGTGCTCCATGTCTGATTTGTGGAACAATAAATGATGACCTCCCACTCCCAGTAAATCAATAGATGACGATGTTGAGACGCTCCCACTACCCTGATCCTCAAACTCAGAAGCAGATATCCCTAAATATCTACCTACACATTCAACCTTGCATCTTTGCACCTCTTCTTTCTTTTTGTCTTTTTCATCATTTGCTTCAAGATATTTTTGTATAAACTTTGCAGTAGAAACTATACAAAGCCAAACATCATGTCCATGGAGTCTAGCCAGATGGTTTTAATCACATAATCCCTCCTATCATCTTGGTCCCACATAATTTGAATGACAGGTATGCCCAATTTGTCCCACCATCAAGTTCCCCATACTCTCACAATGGGTTGAAGGGCTTTGGCGTATTTGTAGTGGATTAATGGACAACATCAAAATTCAAACCTAGGGCACAAAATAGATAAAATAATGGCATTAAAAAATGAAAAATGGCAATAAGAGGGTGCATAATAAAGTTTTAAAAAAATGAAGCTTGCTTTCCAAATATGGAGAAAACACTTGCATTGGTTCATGGGAATGAAAACCATGGAAAATGAAAAAAAAAACAAAGAAGAAAAATGTTGGTAGGAAAAAAGGCAAGCAATCATAACCCTAAATATATGAAAAAAATCATTAACGTAGGGGGTTTTAAGAACATACATGTTAATGGAAGAAATTAAGTTTGTCTCACTAATCTTGAATCTTTAATCCACAAAACGTTTTTTGTTGGTGATGATAATGGTTGTTTGATCCTCAATCCCTCCTTGAAAACCAAAAAAAAAACTATTCCCCTTACTTCTCCAAGGCCAACAAAGCAAAATGACCAATTAAAAGTCGAAAAATCAGTTTTGTAGTTACGACCCTACACGCCCGACGATATTTTCGATCGTTGTAGAAATTTACAGGGTAAGTTCCTTTGACAGAACACCAAAGGACACCACTCACAAATAGATCACGGATCAGTACACCAGTATTATTGACGTGGTTAAAAACCTCAAAGAGGGAAACAGTCCACGACCTGAGCCAACACAGCCACTTCAGGAAATTTATTAATAGAAGAATCAAAATTTACATAAGCTTCTCATGAATGGTTACCCTACAAATGACACTCCATTCTCTTTAGATAGAGATCATGGACTAATTGGGTGGTAAGCCACAAATCAAGTGTCGATAATACTAAGGAGAGAATGAACCATCAGATGACTACATATCGTGACCTTCGGATTGTAAGTTACAAAGTACATAGTAAAGAAACACACTTTACCTAACTCTACACTAGACCAAGTTATACTTAACTATTTCCTATGTGTCGGAATATCCTAACATCCCCCATTAAGAACAACTTCAGATAGGATTATAGGATGTAAAAATATGACACAATAGGAAAAGGAAGGAGGCATTAGAGCCTATCCCCCCTTAGTGACAACTTCCTGAACTCCAACCATAAATCAAAGTTTAGTAAACTTCGCCTCTGTGAGAGCCTTTGTAAAGATGTCTGTAACTGGATCATTTATTGAACAATATTGCACTTCAAGAACATGGTCATGAATGAGCTTTCTGATGAAGTGCATGTGCAGCTCAATGTGTTTGCTGCACTGATGTTGGATTGGATCTTTGCATAGTTGAATGGCACTTTGACTATCACACCAAAGTGTAGTCGGATGTTGTTGCTGAAATCCAAACTCTAACAGGATCTGATGAAGCCAAATGGCTTCCTTACTAGCTTCTACGGCACCACGATACTTTGCTTCTGCTGAAGAAAGAGAAATGGTACTTTGTTTCTTGCAAGCCCATGTAATAGGTCCTGAACCAAGAGTGAACACATAACCTGCAGTAGACTTTCGATCATCAGGGTCACCAACCCAAACGGAATCAGTGAAACCAACCAATAGAGGAGATGCTTCTATACTATAATGAATCCCAAACTGAACTATACCTCGAACATAATGAAGTATTCTTTTAGCTACTTTCCAATGACTTTCATGTGGGATTTTTATAAACCGAGCAATAAGGCCAATAGTAAAGGAAAGGTCAGGACGAGTATGGGTTAGATACAAAAGTTTTCCCACAAGTTGATAATATAAGGTAGCATCAACTTCAGGGGAAGTACAAGTGACTGAAATTTTGGCTCCAGAGTGAAAGGGAGAAGGGGCTGGCTTACAGTCTTCCATGTGAAAATGGCTTAGAATATCACAAGCATACTTGGACTGAGAAAGGGAAATACCTTCCTTGGATTGCAAGACTTGAAGGCCAAGAAAATAATGCAAGTGTCCTAAGTCTGTCATTTCAAACTTCTTTTTAAGGTTGGACTTCACATGGTTTATAAGGTTGGGATCACTACCAGAAAGGATAAGATCATCAACATAAAGAACAAGAATTATAAGAGCCTTGCCACTTTCTTGGTGTAAACAATATTATCAGAATGACACCTAGAAAAGCCAGATTCTAAAATAAAGTTACCCATTTTGGCATACCAAGCCCGAGGGGCTTGCTTGAGACCAGAAAGGAATTTCTTAAGCCAACATACAAGACTGGTGTCTGTTTGTATAAAGCCATTAGGTTGTTGCATATATATTTATTCATGCAAGTCCCCATGCAAGAAGGCAGAGTTAACATCCATTTGATGGACTTCCCATTTCAAAGAGGCAGCAAAGGAAAGAACAAGGCAGATAGAGTTCATTTTGGAAATAGGGGAGAAGGTTTCAGTATAATCAATGCCTTCAAATTGTGAAAAGTCGTTAGCAACAAGAAGAGCTTTATGTTTATCAACTTTTCCATCTGGTCCATACTTGGTTCTGTAAACCCATTTGCATCTAACAAGTTTTCGTCCCTTTGGAAGAGGAACAAGATCCCATGTATCATTTGCCAATAATGAATGATATTCTTCATTCATAGTTGCGTCCCAATCTGGATGGCCTGAAGCTTCTAAAAAGGTGTCAGGATCATAATTCGCTGAAGCTTGAGCTAGTAAAGAAGAGGCTTTATCGAACTGAGAACGTGTACGTCGTTGATCTGTAGGATCACCGGCAAGAGCACCTACTAGCATGGACCCATTTTGGAAGCTAAGGAGCTGAAGGAGGATCCTGAGAAGGTGGGGGAGGATTTTTTTCCTCGCTATCATCATCTAAAGAAGAAATATTTTCAGAAGTATAAGGGATAGAGAGAGGTGGCACATCCGTCGAACTAGGCTCGTAGGCCGATATATTTTCAACAAACTTTACATCTCTTGTAATGATAACATTTTTGGACTTAAGTGGAATAAGGCTATATCTTTTGACATCTTCATAATATCCAACAAAAATACATTTTTCACTCTTAGATTCTAAAGCTTTATGTTTCTCATCTGGAATATGGGCCCATGCTTCACTTCCAAAAACACAAAAGTGACTTACATCTGGTTTAATTGAGCTCCATGCTTCTTCTGGAGTGATATTCTTTAAAACCTTAGTAGGAGTGTGACTTACCATGTAATTTGCATAGTTAATTGCTTATGCCCAAAAATTAAGACACAATCCTTTAGATTGAAGCATACAATTAGCCATTTCCTTTAAGGTACGATTCTTCCTTTCAACTACACCATTTTGTTGTGGAGTATATGGAACAATATGTTGCATTTGAATTCCATTCTCAGTGCAAAAGTTGATGAATTTGTTGTTAACATATTCTCTGCCATTATCAGATCTTAGCTTAAGAATTTGATGTCCAGATTGTTTTTTAACAAAGGCCTTAAAGGCCAATAACATGTTAAATACTTCACTCTTGAGTTTCAAGAAGTATACCCAAGTGCATCTCGAGAAATCATCAGTGAAAGTTAAGAAATACTTGTAGCCAAATAATGAAACAATTGGAAGTGGACCACATAAATCACTATGCACAAGCTGTAAAGGGGCTGAGGCATGCCAAGAGGCACGTTTTTCAAAACTAGCCCAATGATGTTTTCCGAGTACACATCCAGAACAAACACCATCTCTGCAAGATACCATTGGAAGACCTGTCACCATATTTTCTTTACATAGATTCTGAAGGGAGAAATAGTTTAAGTGACCAAATTTCTCATGCCAAAGTTTTTTCACTTCATCATTTTGAGCAACAAATACCGAGGGAGGTTTTGATGACCCAAAGTTGTTAAACTTATACAACCTTGTAGAATCATCAACAATGCCAGTAGCTAAAATCTGTCTAGGATCTCTTAGGTCCTTAATTACAACATTGTGAGGTGAAAATTCAATGATTTTACCTTCACCTGAATGAGTTATCTGATATACAGATAGGAGGTTGTAGGATAAGCTTGGAACACATAATACATCATTAAATTGACCATTGTCTAGATGAACAGTTCCAGTCCCTACAACACTAAGAGATCTATCATCACCAACATATATATTTTTGGTGTTATAATATTTTAAAGAAGAAAACATGGCTTTGTTTCTGGCCATGTGATAAGAAGCTCCAGAATCAATGAGCCACTCATGAGAATGAAAAGTAGAAGATACATTTAGTGCATAACCAGACCAAGACGCTTGACAACCACATGCAAAAAGTGTTATTCCTGGAGTTGAAGTTGAAGTTGAAGAGTTCTCCAAATGGATGTTATGCTTCTTCATTGTTGCTTCCAAGGCTTCCATCTTTTTAAAGCATTTGGATTCTAAGTGGCCATATCGATTACAAAAGTGTCAATGTCTATCAGTCTTCTTCCCTTTGTTTTTATTTGCCTTATCATTTTGTTGAAATGATTTTTCATTTTGAGGTTGAAATTGCTTAGGACCCTTGTTTGGTTTAGGACCATTCTTTTTAAGATACTGCTTCTTAGGATTCTTTGAATTTGGTTGTTGTTGGGCGGCTAAGGCTTTCTTAGAAGAGTTTCCAAGATTAATAAGACCAATATATAAGATCTTTTATTGTTCTCTTATTAAAGAATCAAAAAAGGCATCAAAAGAGGGGGACTTGTAGTCTTGTCCTTGAGAAATAAAGGCTTCTCTAATAAAGTGGAAGGTGGAAACGAACATAGAGTATGCTAGTCCCAACTTAGTAAGAATGGAATAGATAAGGCTACCATCTTCTTTATTAACCTTAACACCTTCCATAAGAAGTCTAAGGGTCTTGAACTTGGACAAAAAATCTTCAATGGAAGAAAAATTATTGGGGTCCAATGTAAGCAACTCATTTTTCGAGTTGATGGGCTCTAATTTCATTTTTAATTCCAAAAAATTTAGTGAGTTGTTTCATTACTTCAATAGGAGTATCAAGTTCTACAATATGGAATCTAAGGTCTGGAGAAATAGACATCCCTATCAACCCACGTGCTTGATCTTGCCTACTTTCCCATTTGGTTGCCTTATCTTCATCTTGAGGTTTGGTTTCTTGGCCTAAGGCTATTCTGTAAAGACCTTTACTTATAAGTAAATCCACAATGTAGGACCACCATTGGAAGTAGTTGGTGTTGTCAAGAATAACTTGGCATGGAATTTCCATTGCAATAGAAAATGAAGCTGTAGATGTTGAAACTAAGTGTTACAATAGAAAGATTTCGAAAATTAGGCTGTTTAAAAAAAAACAGCTCTGAAAACGACTTCCAGATGAAGAAGTTATGTGTTGGCTTGTTGGGGCCTGACCTAGGTTCAAAGTTACTTAGCCAAACAAATCCCTTTACTACTGGCCCTTTCGACAACAGTTCGCGGAGCGTGGACTAAGGTCTCACCTGAAGTAGTATGGGAGGGTGCTAGAACTAGGTTTCGACACCCTTGAGATGTCTGAGAGGTTCAAATGGTCCTTTGTTTATTCCTACGCATAGGTTTCTTTGCACACCTTCCCTTCCTCGCGTCTTGATACCCTGCCTTCGCACAACCCTAACCAGGGGTTGTGTCGCGCTCTGTGCTATTACCTGAGATATTATTTATCTTCCAGTATTAATTAAGCATCTTTTCCTACTTGAATGTCTTAAGTTATAATTAGCAACACAAAACATTCATACAAGTTCGCGTAGTAAATAAACAGTATACTTACAAATTATATCCACTCATGAATTAACCGAGGAAAAGATACATAGAATTATAGCAAAACTTCTCTTTATTGATTTTCCAATGGTTACAAACTCAATCTGCCCTGCGCAAGCAGCTGCAAGGGTCCGCACACTCAGCTGCAGAGCCTTCTCCTACTCTATGACCCACAGACGCCCTTTACACTTCGACTCAATCACTTAGACTTCTCATGCTTCTATTCTATTCCTCCCATTCTATTTGTTATCTTATACACGTAGAGCCTCACTCTATTTATACAATCCCATGGTCCACGGACCATGGGTAGGTCTATCCAGCCGACATCACATTACAAAACCTAGGGTGGACAAACCTGTGACTTTATTATACTTTCTCTCCCCGTGCCCGCAATTCGTGGAGCTTTTACAACAAGATTCAGTCAAAACTTGGGCTTTAAGCCCCAAAACATGCCTTGGGGGGATTCCATGCCCAACAAGCCCCCAACACAAACATCGTGACTCGCCCTCGAGTCACTCAATCAGCGTAGAGATATTTGCGTGGAGTCCCTCCAACTGTTCTGAAAATGCAGCAAGGTCAACAATGCACTAGACTGCTACTTGCTAGATCTACTGCATACATTGTTCCAAGACCTTTGTGTCAAAAGTGCTTCTCTGCATTAATGTGTGCATCCCCTACATTTGTGCAAGCTTGCCTTCATTTTCTACTGTGATGGTGAAGGCCTCATCGATCCAAGGTTGAATGCGTGCCTTTAGGACTACTTCCTTGTGTCATGCCGCATCCACCTACTCTTTCAGCGCTTTAGCCTATTTCATCCGCGCGAGCCTCTGAGTAAGGGCCACCATATATGCAGTTCCTTTGACGTTGTCATACTACTATTGGAGTTCTCACGCCTCTATTTCTAAGCGTTGGATTTTGGGGTCCTCCTGCAAATTTGTGAGGACCTCAAATGATTCTTCCAACATGCTGGTGCAGTCTCACACTACATTGCCAATTTCATCTAGTCCTGCTGTGATAGCGCTACCACGGCTATTCTCTGACTTTCAGAGGGGTGGACGGCTGCGCCTTTAACCGCAGCTCGACGATCTAAAGGTTCAGCTCTAGCTAAACCTTTGTCATTTCCTCCCTTACCTCTTGTAGCCCTGCTGCTAACCTATGGATTCGAGCCTCTGCTAGTATGTCTATTGGGATGGCCAACTCTGGGACACTTTGGCAAGTGTCGTCTATTACCTGTACCACCTATTGATTTTGTGACACCACTTCGTTGCGTTGCAAGCTCAATTGTTCCATATTGATTTTCTGCTCACTGAGGACTTGTAGTGCATGACTCTCCCTAGCTCGCAGCTCTCCAGTTATCCCATCTTCAAAGCATATAAGGTCTCTCGTGAGAGTGCAGTTATATTGATACTGAGACCTTTCAACACGCTAACTGTAGGCCTATCGGCCTCATTTTTTGTCACTAGTGCCCCTTTCGGTAGCACTATGGTATTCATCATCCATGTGCACAACATCTGTTCTGTTGCCGTTGAGCCGACTGCGAGGCTAGTCGAAAGGGTACCAGCCTGAGGAGGGCACACCTGCAACTCCTGCAGCTGTGCTATGAGGACCCCCAACACAATTTGGTTCTCCTGCATGAAATTCTAGAGGGCCTCAAAGGTGACATCTCGCACTATCTCACTGATGTCATGCAAATCACCCTCAGTAAGGGTGATTGGGTCAATCGACAACTTCGATGCCTTGACCTTCTTACGCAACCCTGTCTACTCGGCTGGGTGCTGGCACTTTAACTATTTTGATGCGGTTTGTGGGTCTGCACCTTCCTCTTCTTCTTCTGCTTCCTTCCCATGCGGAGGTGACGGTTGTCCTTCGCGGGCCTTCGTGGCTTCCTCCTGCACTACTGATGCTACTGTTGCTGTGGCCTTTTCCTGCTCATTTGTTGTTTGTGCAGCGTCCTGTGGCACCCACACTTCTACTGCCGCTGCTTCCTTCCTTCGCTTTTCTACCAACTGTGTGATGCACAGCTTGGCCTCGCCTTTCTTCCTTTATGTTGTCGACTTCTCTATCTTCGCAATGTCTGGGGCACGCCACTCCGGCGGCCATGCTTCCAGTACATTAAAGATGACGTCGTCTATGGCTACAAAGGGTAGCTTTATCCATTATTTGGTCGGGTCCTTGCACGCTCTGATGTAAATGTTATAGATGTCTACTTTGAATTCCGCAAAACTCTGCAAGCTGTTGTAGACAGTGGGCGAAAACCATGGCTTGCAGTCAATCCCCATTCTGAGGTTCATCTCCATGAACACCAAGAATATTTTACTCTCGCGAATCCTCTTGGCATCCTTTGTGGCCCAGAGCAAAGCATACTTCGCAGCCTCTGGCAGGCCCTTGTCAATTATGGGGAATTAACTATCCTCTGGTAATTCCCCAGCCACGAGCACTATGGACAGCAAAAGCCATGCATAATGGAACATTTTGCCTTGTTCCTGAGCTTCGCAGAAATTCTCTAAAAACTCCTTGCAAAGGAAATCAGACCAGTTAAACTGGACACCCTTCATTTACTGCTCGGCCAGTGAGACCACCGGTGCAGGTACTTCATCTGCACAACACTTGTGCATAACCTTACTAGCCAGTATTTGGGTTGCCACTTTCACTGCTTTGTCACTGATGCTGGATATGGTGTGGCCCCTTTTTTTCTTTTCCATCTTGTACTTTTTCTTCATGGCCTCCACGATGGCCAAGTCACTGCTTTTCGCTTCCAAGATGTCCATGAGGTCCTCTCCTTTGCATGGAAGTGGGGAGATGGAGTGAATCAAGTCTGTCGTGATGGGGATGAGCTCCTCCAACCACAAACACCCATCATGCACCAGGCAGAGCAGCTTCCTGACAACGAAAAAGGTTATTGGGGTGCGGTGGAAATGCGGCATAGCAAGTTCAGTAGCCCAGCCTTTTCCACTCCACACAACCACTTTTGCGGCTCTAATTCTATAACCCTACTACGATGTTCTTCTTGGGATTCATGATGTGCCTGGTCTCAAGGTGAGGGAACTTCTCGTGGTGAGCGAGGTCCCAATCTTTGAATTTTAGGCTCGACACCCATCCCTAGTGCGTGCCCTCAAAAATAATGTTGTTTGGGAGGAGCGGGGTCTGGAGCAAGCTCTTGGTCTCATCAAGGTCCTTGGGCACTTTAGCCTTCCCTTTCCATGGGGGGACATAGGCGGGAAACTTTGTCGGGGGGTGCGCAGGCTGAGTGTCCTCCTCCATAACTTCATCCTCGTCCTCTGCGATGATAAGATCCTCCAGATCTTCTTTTTCTTCATCGGTCTCTATGGTGATGGCTTTCCCCTTCTCCTCCACTGACAGATTGGTGCGCAGTGGGTTCCGCGGAGACACACGTACGAGAACCATCACTTGTTTGTCCTTCTTGGGTCTTGGCATGCGTAGTGATTTTGGGATTTATGCCACAATCCCAGAACCTTCCAGAGCATCCCCCATAGTCAAGGCCTGCACGGCCTCTTTGGTGGTCATTTATGTTATCTCCATAACGTCCTCAGTTGTTGCCATCATATCTGTCCAGAAATCTAGCACTCATGAACTCGGGGTCTCAATCAACGCTTGACACATAACAATCAGGGCTCTGCTCAATAGCTCAATTCGCAAATGACCAAGTGTTGTTTTTTGGGAAGCCCTTTGTAATTTATAGTGCCTTTTGAATTTCAATTCGACCATTACCTCCAAATCCAGTTCATTAATGCTCCCTTGGTGGCAGATTTTCCCAAATCTTGCCCATAAATCACGTCTTAAATGCCTGCCGCCCACTCCATTTGGTCTCAAGTCGAGCATCCCATCATGAATAGTGACTTCAGTGGTCACTTTCTAGCCAACCCGCGCAGTAATGCAACCCCCCGTGCATGGTCGCAGACCTTGTGACTCTTTTCTTCTGCGTGCAGCTCCTAGGAAAAATAGTTTATAGTCCCACACTCCCTTTCAACTGCCTGGAGTGCTAATACTATTCTTCCTTCGGCTAGTCAGGTGGTCGCACCACCCGTGAAAAGTTTCATCCTGTCATCCATCATGCTTCTTGGATAATACCCACCTTTTATTATTACGGTCGACATTGTGCACTTTACCATCTGCAACGTGCTACCCTAGTCAATATGCTTAGCAATGTGCGGTCCAAGCCAAGGCATCAGACTGATCAATTCGCAACGATAGACCTTAGACCTATCATCATGATCGTACACATCCTGCCTTATCACCCTGGTCTTTTTGCCAAGAAAATCTTCCTTTATCTCATCCTCCAGCTTCTTGACTTCCGTGTCCACTAGAGCGCTTTTCTTCTTTAATCATACTCTTTCTTCTTCAAGTTCTTGGAGTCTAAGATTTCCCTGTTGGATTTCTGCTTCCAAGGTTTCGTGAACCATCATATCTATCGGTGCTATCATGCGCGGTCTAAGTTCTCCAAGTACTATAGGGCTTAGTGTGGTTGCTTCATACTCTAGCCTTGGCGGTGCCTGCACCGTCAGGTTTTTGCACACAGTCCTATAAGCCTAGAGAATCGTTGGACGTGCAGGTCCCAGTCAGCCCGCTTCACATTGTGGACCTTGTTCAACACTTCACATACTTTGTTAAAAGCTTCTGCGTGGATAATCTTCTGCGCACTTGGTCTTTCCATATTTTGTGGTCCCAACTCGAGGGGTCGTTCACGCCATTTCCTTATCCACACCTGCTTACCGATCGTGTCTCCTACCATGAGGATGGTGTGCATTCGTGCAGGTTCCATACCATATGTTTGTATCCGCTTGGATATATGGGTGTGCGTGTGCAGGCCGGTTCATCTGTCATACTTGTATTTCAATTGCATCCTTCTGCATTTGCGTTAGTCCTCAAAGCTTCTTTGGTGTGTACCCCACCATCTTGCTGGAGTAGCGTGCAGCACCCATTCCAGAGCATCAAAACACTACTGTTCTGGTACTTCTCCTTCAAATTTGTTCAGGAAGTCATCCACCTCGCTTAACCCATCATACATAAGCAGATCTCTTACCTCTATTGCTACGCAGTGCAGTGACCTTGTCATCATGTTACAGTTGAGCGTGATTACCTCGTGTAACCGATTCTGCCATCGTTCTATCTCCGCATCAGAATCTGATGTGCAGGAACTTTCGCGCTCCCAAGAGATTCGGCCATCCGCGATTGGATTTACCCAATCTTGCTCCTGCACAGTTATCTTGTAGATGCAGTCCAGATCGTCGTCGCTATCATAGTCACGCACTGGCTCTATGTAGCGCAATCCTTCTGTAGGTTCTAAAGGTGCCACTACACATAGTGACTTTTTCTCAAAAATCATCTTGAGCTTCTTTAGATTTATTACTCCATTTATGTCAGTGGCCCAATCTATTCCCAACAGCGCGGGATATGGATTGCTATCATCAACGATCTTTATCACTTCGAAATCTGCTAGCGCGCTTGCTCCTTCGATGTCTACTATGATTCCCTACAATCTCCCCATAGGTAGGATCTTTTGCTGGTTCGCCATTCACAATTGGATAGGAGACCAATGCAGCGCAAGCCTGCCCATGCACTCCCATGTCTGCTTTGGCAGGACGTTCGCGTCAGAACCTAGGTCCAGAATCACTTGGTCTATCTCATATTCCCCAATATGTGCAGTCAATCTCATCTCCCTTCATGTTCATGTCGTGTGCTTCCCGAGCTTCTGGACTACACGCGGTTCTCCTAGCACAGTCCCAGCGCATCCAGTTATGAGTTCTTGTAGCCCCTTTACAGCCTTTTTGTCGCGCAGCAGCTTCATGCATGTCTTCAAGAACGTAGTGATCATCGATGGGTTCATTTCCAGCTCCAATATGTCTTTACTTCCTGAAGTGGAGGCATCAGCAAAGCTCCTCTTAGCTTCCATGAAGGTCTCCTTAGCGCGCTCCAAATCAAATTCTAGTTCCTTCATTGGAGCCTTGTGAACCCAGGTACTTCTTCAAGCTACTTTTATTTTCATCCCCTATCGTAATACCACTCCCCAGCACGATATTTACATTAGGGTCTTCCTCACGCGACTCAGACCTCATCATTTGCAGGTTCTAAGTCGGGGGAGGTTGGAGTGCTCCTTTATCGCACAACCTCGCTATCAGTGTTGGACAGTCCTCTGTCTCATGATCAAACAACATACAATACAAGCATGATGGTCGTGTTGGATTCGTACAATCACGGGCATAATTCCCTGGCCCTCCGCAATTGTAACGTATCAGCTGTCTGCGACCTCTTCTTGGTCCCCCTCCACCTCGGCCTCGTCCACGCCCCTAAAATCCAATGCGCGCCATTCCTGTGTTTTGATCGAGGGCTCGTGTTTCGGCCTGAACTTTGTAGGTAAGAGTTTGATCCATCATTAGTTCATAACTTCTATAGGTGCACTCATCATGTCCTACTGGTCTGCAGAAATTTTAAAACAACTACTGGGAATTCTGCGTATACTTCTGTAATAGATGGCAATTATATGTAGCATGCTTTCCTCCTATGTGACAAATCGCGCACCACAATGCAGGTGTCGTGCTTGGTCCTACTTGTGCCTCCAGTCTTAGTGGCATTGGCCCTCCTCCTGCAAGGTAATTCGCGAACACTAGGCAATGGTCCTTGTCGTGCCCCTAGCCCTTGCATTTTATGCACCATACCTCATGGTGCAACTTTGGGCAGGTTTTCCTATCTTGTTTCAAACTCTGCATCTCCAGGCACAAGTTTTTCAGTTGTGCGTGAATCTGCTGAACTCCCAGGTTAGGATCTTGTATTGGAGTCTCATGCAATCTCATCACGACCTCTAAAGCCTCAACCTAAGTGGTTAGCCTTTGTTGCGACAACGTGTTTCGTAGATGCGGTGTTAACGATGCTACAAACCATTTGTGGTGTTGCCCATCTGTTAATGTCATGTTCGCTTCGCGAATTGTGCACTTCAGTCTTTGATCCAACTCCCACGGGGTTTCGCCTAGTAGCATTGTGATTTCCTTCAATCCAATGATCGATTGTGCCTCTGATTTTGGCCTACTAGATTCTTTGTTTAGCACAGCTTGGATATCCATTATCCCTACATTCAGATTGTCATTGGAATGCTTAATGTACCAGGTTAGCGCACAATCCTACAGAGAGTTGACCAACGTTGCCTTCTTTATATTGTCGTCCGTGACACCCTATGCTTCCCATAAAGCTTTTATCACGAACCAAAACTGGTTTGGATCTTCATTCCCTACTCCCTTGAACACTGGTAGCTTTATCGCGCTAGCCACACTACTTCGCGGTGGTGGCGGAGGTGGTATGGGCGAATTCAGGGGTGAAGACGGTGAAACTGGTGGTGGTGTGGGTGAGGGTGGTATGCGCAGAATTCTCTGCCTTATCAGATTGATCGCACTTCTTGGCGAAACCTTCGCGAGCTCTTCTTCGTCCCCTTGCGGAGGTGAAATCAAGGGGCTAGTGCTACCTTCGTTTCTATAGATTTTCCCACTCCCCGTAGTCCCAAACATTAATTTATTTGCATAACCCATTTTTCACACAATAGCATTTTAATCCAAGTGTTCAAAGATTTAACGTACTTACCTCACGGTCCCTTGAGGAAATGTCATTCTTCCTCGCTATAGCTGACTGAAGTATCTACCACGAATTCAGTGATGAATCCTCCTATGATTTGATCGAGCCAGTGATCAACATTGCACGTGATCTTATCTTCCAATGCTTCCAGTCGGCACACCAATTATGGAGTCCACACAATAGGTTTGTCGAGTTTACACCTTCCTTGTGTATCTACTAGCTTCGTGATCCACTCGTACAACTCAGTAGGGAAGGATGCAAAGAAAATTTCATGGATCTCCATATACAAGTAGCAATCTAACCACTCTTCCTTTAATAGTCGTGGATTCCTGTTTTCCTGTGTCGCGAACTCATGAATCTTTCTATCCAACCACTATTCAATTCCTTTATTTTTCGAATTCTAGTGATACGACATCAGACATCTCTATGCAGATCCGGTCACGGCAACGGAACCATTTGTTGGCCTGTTAGGGCCTGACCCAGGTTCGGAGTTACTTAGCCAAACAAATCCCTGTACTACTGGCCCTTTTGGCAATAGTCTGCGGAGCATGGACTGAGGTCTCACCCGAAGTAGTATGGGAGGGTGCTAGAACCAAGTTTCCGCACCCTTGAGATGTCTAAGAGGTTTGAATGGTACTTTGTTTGTTCCTGCGTGTAGGTTGCTTCAGGCACCTTCCATTCCCCACATCCTGATACCCTGACTTTGCGCAGCCCTAACCAGGGGCTGTGACGTGCTCTGCGCTATTACCTGAGATATTACTTATCTTCTAGTATTAATTAAGCACCTTTGCCTACTTGAATGTATTAAGTTATAATTAGTAACACAAAACATTCATACAAGTTCGCGTAGTAAATAAACAATATACTTGCAAATTATATCCACTCATGCATTAACCCAGGAAAAGATACATAGAATTATAGAAAAACTTTTCTTTATTGATTTTCCAACAGTTATAGACTCGACCTGCCCTGCGCACTCAGTTGTAGGGGTCCGCGCACTCAGCTGCGGACTACTAAGCCTCTACGCACTCAACGACAGAGCCTACTCCTACTCTACGACCCAAAAACACCCTTTACTCTTAGACTTCTCATGATTCTATTCTATTCCTCCCATTCTATTCGTTATCTTATACACGTAGAGCATCGCTCTATTTATACAATCCCATGGTCTGCGGACCATGGGCAGATCTATCTAGCTGACATTACATTACAAAAACTAGGGTGGACAACCCTGTGACTCTGTTATACTTTCACGCCCCGCATCTGCAATTCGCGGAGCTTTTACAACAAGATTCAGTCAAAACTTGGGCTTTAAGCCCCAAAACATGCCTTGGGGGGATTCCATGCCCAACATTATCGTTTTTTGAAGAAAAGTTGTTGAAGATGCCGATGAAGTGCGTGAATGTGTGAAAATGAATGATAATGTTATATTTAAAAAAAAAATACCCCCCCCTTTCCAAACATAAATCTAATTAGCTCACTTAAAAAAAATATATATGTGACTCACTTTTATAAATAAGTGAAAGTCACTTTTACAAATGTACTTTATGAGCTACCCATTAAATTGTAACTTAAATAAAAGATAAAGAGACTTTAGAATTATAAGTGACTCACTTTTTTATAATGGGTGAGAACACTTTTACATCAAGTAACTTTAAAACATAAGCTACATGTGCTTTTTGAAAAAGTAACTCAACCAAAAGAAGGACATGAACCCAAGACCTCTATTCTCATAAAGTAACTTTGGACCAAGTGAGCTAGTTTAAAAGGTTAGTAATTTTTGGAAAAGAGGAAGGGTTTTGTTTTTTTTAGTCACTGAAGCTTTGGGGTGCGTGCTTACTTGAAAAAGCTCTTTTTTTGCCAACAAAATAAAAACCACAAAACCCAACACGAACATACAAAAAAAAAAAAAAAACCTTATGGTTTGAAGTTAGCTTTACCCGGAAACTAAAAAATTTCCTCAATGTTTCTGATTTTCTGAGATCACACTATGGCGCGGCAAAAAAGAGCATACGCATGAGAAAAATCCTTCCTTTCTGTTTCTGATTTGCCCAAATCGCACAGAATCGTGGGGAAAAGAGCATACACAGAAATGAAAGGTATAGATCCGGTAATAAAAAACAAAGAGATAAATAAACTGAAATAAACAGAGAGAAAATAACTAAAAAATGCAAATAAACACTGTATACCTCCATATCTTAAGAATGACGTAGCTAGGGCTATCGGAAACCTTTTTGCGTGAAACGAAAGGGATTCCTCACTAGAACAGATGCTCCTAACACAATAGAGCAATCCTCTCGGCCTGAAAGTAGTTAGAAACAGTAGATCTAGGAAATGATAGTCAAATGCAGTTCTATCAGCGTCAAATTTGGATCACCAACGGATGTGACCCTCAAATAGATCTGATACCATGTAGGAATTTACAGGGTAAGTTCCTCAGATAGAACACCAAAGGACACTGTTCACAAACAGATCACAGATCAGTAAACTAGTATTCTTGACGTGGTTAAAACCCTCAAAGAGGGAAACAGTCCATGACCTGAGCCAACGTGGCCACTTCAGGCAGTTTATTAATAAAAGAATGAAATTTTACATAAGCTTCTCTCATGAATGGTTACCCTACAAATGACCCTCCATGCTCTTTAAATAGAGATCATGGACCAATCAGGTGTTAAGACACGGATCAAGCGTCGGTAATACCGAGGAGAGAATGAACTGTCAGATCACTACATATCATGACCGTTGGATTGTAAGTTACAAAAGTACATAGTAAAGAAACACACTTTACCTAACTCTACACTAGACCAAGTTACACTTAACTATTTCTTATGTGTCAAAATATCCTAATAGTTGTCGCGTGATTTTTTGCTGAAATATCGACGATATTTTGTAAATTTCATGATATTTTCAAAATGGAAAACATCGTGATATCTACCCAATGATACATCGTTTTTCTAAAAACATCTCAATATTTCTGAAATTTGAAAAATATCAACGATATTATAAATATTGATTTCAACAACAACAAAATAAAATTTTTTCTTAAAACCTTTTTTATTTTTTGCAATTAGGGTAGGATTCCCCTGTCTGATTTTCATTTACATATTACTTTTTAATAAGTTATTTATTGGAGAAATAGTAAAATTGTTACATCTAACCCCCATTTTGATACAAGTTTATATTTCCTCCACTTTACAATTGTATCTAGATTTTTGGTTGTATATTTGTAGGTTTGGAAGGATTTTTCCTTGTCGATACCATATTTCCCATCCACCAGAAACAAATTCTACAGGCTTACACATGAGTACCTTATACTATAACTAGATATTTTCACCTATACATTGGTTTATATTCAATATTCTTACATTAGAGTTGAGTTTCTTTCATTTTACAATATTTAATATTGTTGAAAAAATTCTAAAAAATTTAAACGCAAACAAAATAACTTAGAAATCAAAAGTCAATTTATAGCTACCTGAATTGCATTTTTAATCAAAATTTAATAGAGGGGAGGCCCCATATCCTCTATAATAACCCTTTAGCCATCCCACACTTCATGATAACTCCCTAGAAGTGTTCTTCACATGGTGGAATGACTATAAAGTAAATTAGATCGTTTTTACGCATACTTTACAGTCTATCATCCAAGACAACAAGCCATTTTCACCTGTAAGTTCTTAAACGAGCATAAAAGCTCACAAATAGTTACACATTTGGTTAGTATAATTTTAGTAGACCAAAATCCATAGTTCATAAACAATATCTATGAGTTATTTTAGCTACTAACAATTGTTGTTAGAAATCTTTACATTAGACAGTAGGCATATCAAGAACACCTCCACCCCATTGAGTCCACATAGGACACTAGATATGAACCAAAGTCATTAGGGGATACTTAAGGACTCCTCCGTTGAATGTTTAGGGAGTGTTGGGCCTAAATTTTGGGGTCTTGGGCCGAGCTAACAATGGGTCCCTACCCTATGTTTTCCTATCTAACAAGGTTGCAGGGACCTTAGTGGTCATGCTAAAAAGATTGGTAACATTTTTTGGCATCATTGTTGAGAAGAAGGTCATTCAACCTAATCATATATGAAACTACTCCACCTTGGTAAGATTGTTATTTTGTGTTTGTACTTGATGAGATATTTGTTTAAGGACTAATTTACAGGATCTCATATGGTCATGCCACTTCATCAAAACATAAAAATGTATAGTATAAAAGAGTTTCTACCCAAGATAATAATGAAAGTAAATATTGGTGAATCCACATTTATGATTGGTAAACAAAGTTCAATTTAAAGGATCATCATTCTAATGTATGAAGTATGGGTTCTAATAAGGGCTCACTTTTTTGTTGTGTATTTATTCCTTTATATTGATTATACATTCAACGATATTCACATTTACCCATAATTGATTTGTATATGAAAGTTCCTAAGTTTAACAGAAACATATGGTTATATTCATAATTCTTAGAATCTTTTGAATTTTATTTTAGATACCAAACTTGCCTTTGAGGATAATCATTTTTTTTGCATTATCAATGCAAGGATATGAAGCATATAAATGGTATTGCAACTTTAAACCCAAACAAATAAAATCATTCCCACAACGCATCAATTTTTTTTGGGAATGGTGGATATACGAGTATGAGGAGGTAGAAGACATTTATGTATTCATCAATATACAAGAGATAATGCAATTAAATATTAAAGACTTGGTTTCAGATATTGGTGAGCATCCTCCCAATGATATTATCATTGAAATAAAGTGGAAAGAGGATGCACTTAGTTTCTTGATAAATAATGTCAAAGAAAAATATAGTGAGCCATGTATAAAAATGATAAAAGAAGGTTTCCATGAGGAGGCTCAACCTTCTCCTCCCTCTCCTAAAACATTATTACATGATACAAAGAACGAGGATGGATGGATAGCTGACTGGAAAATGATCCAAGAAATGTGTGAAACAAATAGCAAGGGAAACATTGTTAGAAAAGGAAACCGGGAAACTATCTATCCCCATTCCCATAATGAAGAGATCCGTGAAGATAACTTGGAAGAACTACATTAGGAAAAAGAAAGGCTAAAAAAAATCAATGATAAAGAAAACCCTACTATAGAGTTGAGTGTCTCACTTCAACAAGATAACAATGATGAAGAGGCCCACCTCATTGAGAAGGAAAAGGTAGTGGAATTAAAAGAAGACACATATACTTACACAAATGAAGAGTATATAAACTATGAGGGATAAAGAAAAGAAGAAGAATCTCATTTTTCTTCCAGCAAAAGTCAACAGATAATTGAGGAACAAGGATATGAGGGGAGCCTTGATAACATAATAACTCAAGAACCCACCCACTTTTCTCTAGATGAAATTATTATTTCAGCAAGTTACCTCCCTTTCTAAAAAATTGACCTTCATGTTTTGTCTACTAGTGACTTGGAGGAAGAGGATTCAATAAATAGGCATACCTTTGAAAAGTATGGGAGCCCAGAAGAACTTGAGTCTATTGATGCATTCCTTAAGGTTGATAGATGTAAATGGAACTTTAGTTATTTTTTCTTTAGAGGTAATCCCATCTACGACACAAACACTGAGGTATGCCAAATTATAGAACTTTTGTTGCATCAACAACCAAGCTATCCCATTGATCATGAGCACTTGTAATATACCAAATTATAAATTTGTTGGATATTGCTTCAAAAATTTATGGCTCTGATACCAATGTAATATACCAAACTAAAAATTTGTTAGACATTGCTTCAAAACTTTATGTTGTCAATGTGATAAATAATTTTCACTAATTGAACCATAAAATTAATGGAAAAAATTGGAGATATAATCTGCAATTGAAAATTAAACATGTAGAGAATCTCAACCTTATTTTATTAATATCAAAATATGTTGGTACAAGAAACAAGAATATCGTTGAGGTTATGGCCCGAAAGAGATATGCAATAATGTTGCTTCAACCATTATAACAAATGATCTAATGAAGAACCTGTGAATTTTGGATGAATTCACCAAGGCAAGAGAAGGGTTTTCTCCCACTCTCACTAAATCACCCGAGTGCTTCCACCCTGAGGCTACAAAAGTAGAGAAATAGGTTCTCCAAATCACACCAAAGACAAATAATCCAATCCAAGATGTCCCCAAATGATCTCCTCCTCCTCCCTTTAAAGACTCAATAGATAGATTTCCAAGTTTCTAGAAGTATCTTATTTTGATTATTTTAATATTATTATAGAACCGCCCCCTTAACTCCATATAAGTTAAAGTTTAATTTAATTTTATTTCTCTTAAGTCACTTTTTTCCTTTTTTCATTCAATTAATTATTCCCCCCTCATTTTGTTTAATTAAGTTACTAATTAAAGTCACTTTTAATATGGGAAATCACTCACCGTACTTTATCTAGAAACTGGAAGTCTTTTCTCATCATCCCATCATGTATATCTTCTCATTTTGGTCCCAACGAACCATTATACTAAGGTGTTCCATCAAATATTCCTCCTGGAATGCCACCTCAAGAAAAATTAATAAAGTTATGCTCAATAATAACCCCATTTTACGGGAATTATCAGTAAGCAACGGAACCAAAAACAAGTTGTGTGAGACTACTCCGATGATGAATATGCCAAGTGAACACTGTTGAATCCCATAAAAACTCCTCAAAACCCCTCTAGGACTCATGATGATGTAATCTTACTCCTATGACTTGGCCATCATGTACCATGAAAATCCATCCTAGATGTACTATAGAGGAAACTAAAAATGGGGACATTACAAGTCCTCTTGGCCCAAGATTGCTTACCCTCAAGCAACCCATATCTTTCCACTGCATAAGCATCTACATACTGAAACTATGATCTCATACACTCCACTAGGTCACATCATATCTTTGTGCTAGACCAAAATGAATGGGTCCCTTAATAGCCAGATCTAAAAAAAATTGTTGACTCAATCCACCATTATTGGATCAACTTGGATCCAAAGGCCACCATTCCCAATAATAACTTCCCATAACCCATGCCTCTAACTGTGTTATGTTTTTGGCCTTAGATGTTTCTCCACTGATAGAATACCAACTCATCACTTCTCTCCAATTAAACCCTTGGCGTAGATCAAGGTCAACCCCATTATGCTAATGTTGGGATAGAACTACTGCACTAGCCCCTGACTACGAATGATTATCTATCAATAGAATACCAACTCATGAACTCTCACCAATCCATCCTATTGACCACTCAAGTAGGAACTAGAGTATTTTCAAAGACCCCATATGTAAAGTACATTTTTTTCATGCTCAAAGGAGTTAAACGTCCAGAATTCATCATCATCTTTCAACAAATTGTCAAAATTGTGTAATCCAAATCTTACAACCCTACGTGGCCATTGCAAACATGTTCTAGTGTTATGAATAGAAATCCATGTAACAAACTTAACGAAGCTTAAGAATTTTGCTAAAGAGTTTCACTCTAGGAATTTTTGTTTCCTTAGCTAATTATTTTTGTTTTCAACACTTAATAATTAGTTGAATTTTTCTCCCAAACATACCTCAAATCTAGAGTGAGTCTTTATGGTGAAGTATTAAGAGAGTCCTAGTGTATATAGTCGATGTAAAGTTCCATACTAGATCATATATGAAGTCTCGCAAAATTTGGATGTGTCAAAGTGTTTAATTTTAATAATTAAAATTTCCGACTAGTCAAGATTTTAATAATTATTTTCATGTAATTGTAAAATGTAATGTATATAGAAGTTGAAGGGGGTATGAGTAATCAAAATTGGACCTTGACACCTCAAATTTATATCTAGACACATTTTGATGGTTGAAAAATATTTCTATTCCCTCAAAATTTTTATTATTTTTATTTTTCGGCAGTAAATACATAATAATTAGCTAGAAATCAGTTAGAAAATTAATCAGAGAAAAATAAATTCTCTCCAAGTGAAAAATGATTAATAAAGGAAGTAGACTATCGTAAGGAAGGAATCATGGAAACAGTTAAGGAGTCTCCATGATTCAAGCAAAGAAAAATCCCACAAAAATTCGTTGGTACACAAAAGGAATTAATTTCAAGGAAAATATTTTTTTTGGTCCAAGTCGGTTAATTGAATGGGAATTTTTCAAGGAGAAAAAATTGGAAAAAATGTTTTTTAGTCCACAATCAAGGAAATCAAATTCCTTCCTCAAGATCAGTGCATAAAATTAAGGGACTAGATTATTTTAACATAGATCAGGCCTTCAACTAGTCATTTTATTCTAGGATCAAGTCAAATTTGTGCAATTCATTAGACCTAGGCATTTTCACTTGGAGAGGGATCTTAATCTCTCATGTTTTCTATAAATTGAGCTCCAAGCTCGTCATTGTAACATAGTTTAATTGTTGTAAGTGAGCTCTTCGCTGAGGAAGCTCCATATTTTTTTGAGCAATATAACAAAGTCTTTTGGATTAATCTTTTAGTGTTATTCTTACACAACTATGGTATGATTTTCTGATTATGTGCTTACCATTCTAATGGTAATAATTTAATTTTTATTTCCATTTGTTTTCATATATTTATTGGTGTATAGTTATCTTGCACTAGTATTTGGGTTAGAAACATATTCTAGATTTGGACGTATTTAGTGGATTTTCAGTTGAATCCCTGAGACTTCCTCTTCATTATACTATCTTACCCCTATGAATCTAACAATTTATCTTGAAGTTGTGTAGAAATTATTTGAATCAAATATCAAGTGTGAGGGGACATTTTCGATTAAACTAACCAACTCTTGAGCATAGAAGTGGAACAACCCACATTATAATTTTCTAAAGGCTTATCATTCAAGATTATTTTTGTTACAGGGATTTACTAGCCTTGCCTTGTGATATAACTACTTCTAATCTATTTTCTCAACTATTGTGCTTTATTGAATAGATCTGGCTGAAGTAGAGATTATTTCTACGAATAAAGGAGTGGAGTTGTACTCATACTCAGATCTAGTAGATTTGTAAATTCATAAATAGCTTTTGTACATATTTTTCTAACCCTTTTGTAGATCTTGTAAATCTTTTTGGACTTTTCTTCCTTGCAGATTTGAAGATAAAATCAAGGATTTGGTTTTATATTTCTTAAATAATATTATTTTACAGGTGGAGGGTTTGAAGAGAGAATCAAAGTTGCTTTAAGGCCAAATCTTGTTCTTGATCTAGATGGTTGGGGTTTCAAGCACATTATTTTTGGGGAATCCATCTACCATTCCTGGAAATAAATTCTTCAAGATGCAAGCATAAGAAGATCCCTTCTTGCATCTAAATCGAATTTTTTTCAAAAGGTTTCCATTCTATAAAGCTTATAATAATTTTTCTAAAATATTTTAAAGGGATCTCACTTGGGGTTTTAATTTTTTTGCAAATCTTTGAGGAAGTCACAAGCTCTGATGTGAAGGGGTTTTTTTTTTTTTTTGGTGGTTTAAAGAATTAAATTTGAAAATTTTAGGTTGGTCGCAAACAATTTTGGCACTAATTCATTAAGTCGCAGGTCCTAGAGGGTTGATCTCTTGCCCTTTGTGTCAAAGTAGTTATCCCTTGGACATTTGCAGGGAAGACTTAAAATTCCAAAAGGGTATTTTCATCAAAATTTGGTAGAGGAATAATTTTTTGAAGGCTTGGTTTGAATTCTATTTTTTTGGTAAAGCTCATAGTCATTTTGGGCCCTTTTCTGCTAATCTGAAAATGAGATCTTAGACAATTATTAATGTATTACAAACTCATGTGCATGGATTTTCCTATGTTACTTTGTGCAATGGATCCATAAGATTGCGAAATACATAGACAATGAAGTAGTTAGAGAAACATAATAGACAACACACATAAACACAACAAGTTTAATATGGAGTTGACCCAACACTCCTGGGCTATGTCTCCTGGTCCAGCCTTCAGTGTGACCTCTATATTATGTCTTTAAAAGCAGAGTTTTACAATAGTGAGCTCAAATTGAGCCTCACACAACAGATACAAAACAATAAGGCTTTACTTGGATCTCTCAAGTCTCTTTTGAGTACACATACTCTCCTCACTGACTCTCTATCTTTGTTTGCTCTCTGTCTCAACACTGCTTGTCTCTATTTCTGGCAGTGTGTGCCTTTAAATCCAATTTGCGCTATCTGTTCGTTTCCTCCTCTCGGGCTCTCTGGCTCCCGGCCTCTGTCTGCTCGAATCACCCTTCTGGGCGTTAGCTATCATAGCCTAATGTCGTCAAGGGAGGTGGCCACCTGTTCAACAACGAAAGAATCCATCTGGCCTTTGAAATCGCCGAAATAGCCATTCTCTGTTTACATAGGGAAATACATTCAACACAGGAAAAATCTGCCAAAACACAGTTTTTCGAATTTTAAATATTCATAAATGCACCCTATTCTCCTATCGGGTCCGCCTGAGATCACTTATCGCATGTCGCAAATGTCTGTTCCATGGTTTCCCTTTGTATTTATAAAATACATTACAACATTGGAAAATCCCGAAAAAAATGGCTTTATGCGGATGTGAAATATTATATATTTTCATGCGCAAACTCTTTCGGGTTCGAGTTTCATTGCATCGGCACCTCCCTTCGTATTTCATTTAATAAATGAAATACACATAAATACACACAAATTGTTGTTGGGCGGATCTCAAAACATATGGAATATAGTTTATAATGTTATCGGGTTCGGTTATACACACACACACACACACACATATATATATGTCCACTCCTCTGTGTGGCTCCGATGCGATTTTGCGATGCAACTCATCGCAATCACATGTCGCATGAGCCCTAGACCATTGTAAGCACTTCCATGTGTGTCTCTGACACGATATCATGAGTCAACCTGGGCCGCCGATCTGCGCGCTTGATCGATGGTCCCTGTTGACTGTGCTAATCGTTGTCGCATTGTTTTAAGTGGCAGCCTCCGATAGCCTCTCGATGGCCTCCATTGATTTGTGATATGCTGATCGGATCTGGACCATTGATCAGCCATATCCGACGGCTCCAATGCATTGTAGTTTTAAGCTGTCGATACTCTATTTTTCAATGTTTTCTCTATGTTTTAGCCTATCAATAGTGTTTTTCGATGTTTCGAGGGGTTCTTCCTCATGCGATAGTTTAGATCTTTTAAAGGATTTTGAAGACTTAGAGAGTTCTTAGATCCATTTTGGATCACGCCTTCCCACTGAAAAATATTTTGGACCACCAAAAGTTGGTTTTCAAGCATCGATCAAGTGAGGATACAACTTCCTCACTTGTCCAATTTCCATCCATCATGCACTGCTTGGTTTTAAACCTTTGAGTCCGATTCTTAGGTACTTAACATCCCCTCTACGTGTAGTTCTCACCTTTCTATCCAGAACTGCATCTTCCTACAACTCACTGAGATATTGAGGCAATAGATCATCAATAGAAGGCAACTGACTTTTCTCTTCGGGATCTTTAATTAATGAAGGTTCAAACAATCTCAAATTTTCTATATTAACCACTGAATAGATGTGCATGTAAGCTGGCAAATCAAGGTGAAAAGTGTTCTCACCAATTTTCTCAAGTATCCTGAAAGGCCCATACCTTATTGGCTTCAGCTTCTTCCCTTCACCTTGCATTTTGTCTTTGCTGATGTACAGCCAGACTTGATCACCAACTTGGAAGTTATGCTCAATTCGATTCTTATCATGCCTTGCCTTGTACTTGGTCTGTCTCTGTTCCAGCTGTTCTTGCACTACCTGGTGAAGTTCTTGGATATGTTCAATGAACTTGGTTGCTTTTTCCACATCACTATTTCCATCAACTGCTATGTCTTTACTAAAGACAAAATCCCAAGGGAGACTTTGGTGTAAAACCA
Source organism: Pinus taeda (assembly GCA_000404065.3). Lineage (NCBI taxonomy): Eukaryota > Viridiplantae > Streptophyta > Pinopsida > Pinales > Pinaceae > Pinus > Pinus taeda. The sequence continues at coordinate 87,263 of APFE030071158.1, forward strand.
AAACAAGTCTCAAAAGGAGATCTTTGTGTAGAAGAATGTTTAGCACGATTGTAAGCATGTTGCACATAACACAAATGTTCATCCCAAAGCTTGGGATGTTTGCTGCAATAACCCCTGAGGAACTAGATCATTTTCCTGTTGACCACTTCTATTTGGCCATCTGTTTGTGGATGAAATGTTTTTCTCTTCTTCAGTCTGGTGTCCATCAATTCCCACAGACTTGACCAAAACTTCCCAACAAATCAAGAATCTTGATCAAATACAATGGAAGTGGGTAACCAAAAATGAACCCAGACATGCTGAAAGAACAAATTCGCTATTTGTTTAGCTGTAATCTGCTTGTTACAAGGTATTAAAATACACATTTTGCTGAACAGGTCCACAATAACATATAAATAGTCATGACCTTTTCTAGATTTTGGCAATCCCCCAACAAAGTCCATGGAAACATTTTCAGAAGGACGAGAAGGAACTAGAAGTGGAGTGTACAAGCCTAATTTTCTATTGTTGGGCTTGCTTTTAGCACACATGGTACACCCTTTAATATATCTAGAAACTATCTCATGCGTTCTTGGCCAATAGCAAAATCTTTGCAGTTGTGCAACTGTTTTACTTACACCAAAATGACCTGATATTAGAGAAGTGTGTGCTTCTCGGATTATATTAACTCTTTCAGTTTGAGGAATGTATAACTTTCCCAAATGATACAAGAGTTGGTCCTTAACATGATAATCCAATTCTTCTACTTGTTTGCCATGACTTAAGGTTGCATATACATCTTTAAAATATACATCTTGAGCATATTGTTCAATGTAGCTTTCATGCAATACTGAATTATGCTTAAGTATAGTAGATGCATGTATGATTGTTCTAGATAACATATCTACAACCTTATTGTGTATGCCTTTCTTATACCTAATGACAAGATGAAACTGTTGTAGAAAACCCATCCACCTATAGTGTCTTGATTTTTGCAACTTAGTTTGTGAGTGTAAATATTGAAGTGGTTGATGATCAGTATGTATAACTGTTTCTTTGCCCATTAAGTA
>APFE030071159.1:15303-34335 GCA_000404065.3 Pinus taeda
GCAAACGCTTCCGCGGACGCTTCGCTCACTAGATTTTTGGAAAATGACGTTTTCGCGTCCCCGCTTCCAAAAAAACATCCCCGCTTCGTGCAACAATGGGACAACACCAAAGACTTATTCTTAGCCTTACTGAATTATCAGTTGTTGAAAACTAGCAAGAGCAAGTGGTAGTCAGCTCGGAGTCCCATTCTGGACAGCCTTGGTAAAACAAATGCTGCGGAAAGCAGCTCCGTTCAAAAATACACACCCTCTTTGCTAGAGTTTTAGAAGTGGAGGGAGATAATTTATCCCTTAAGAATATGTTACATGAAACTAAAGAACAGGAAATTCTTCATCCTCTAAATGGTGCATTGCACGCAGAAATCCTTGACCTTAAAAGCAAGAAGAAATCTAATCCCAACAAAAGCCACTTTCAAACAAGAAATGGAGACACACATCAATTCTTAGGTACAGGTGCTTCGAGGGAAGGATAAAACTCCTACCCCTCTTGCAGCAGTTGAGGAGGTGATGCAAGCAAAACTTGGGGAAGAACACAACAGACGGGAAAGAGAATTGAATCTCAAGGTGAGAGGTCTCCCTTTACCCCACCCCACCAAATCCTATGGAAGTGGGGGCCAGGTTCCTTGGGGACACCCTTAGCCTCCCCGATATAGCTTTAGACAGAGCTTGGCTGGGCTATGACTCCACTATCTTCCTCAAGTTTTGGACTACATTTGACTGACTATGCGCCCTTAAGGCTAAGCCAAAGTTGTTTTCTCTTCCCAACAGGATTTTCTTGGACGAGGACCTCACTCGAGCACAATTTGTGGAACTTAAACAATCCAGAGAACAAGTTATGGAAGCACGACAGGTAGGGAAATGGGCGATTATCAGGAATCTCTGGGTAGTCATTCGGGACTCCTTCCCACCTGGGTTGAAACCCCGAACTGGAGGTTCCAAATGACGGGCCTGCTTGGGGAGGCGATAGGGTACAAGCATTTATATCCGAGACTCATGCGAACCCTGTTCGACCCCTCCTAGATATCGCAGGTTACCATTGGATCTCAGTTTGCAAGCAGGAGACGAGGAGCTCAGGAGGGGTCAAAGGATCAGGTGGAGTTGCTTGTTTGGCTAGTGACTCACTCTGGAACATGGTATCTTTGGTAGCCAAAGATGAATTTAGCAGGTTTATGTGGATTCAGATTAGCATCAGAGTCTCTCCTCTGAGGGACATCTACATTGCGGTTTGTTACTTCCCCCCAGCCTCTTCATCATTTGTTGTCCATAATGGCTCAAATGGGGATCCCTTTATAGACCTGTACACTAACATCACCCGGTACTGTGTTGTTGGGGAAGTCATCCTCCTAGGTGACTTCAATGCTCGCACTAGAGATCTCCAGATCTCTCTCCACGACCGATCAGAGGATGTATTTTGTACTCAGGGGATAGATCCAGATTCAGTAGGGCTTCACCGGATGTCAAATGATGCTTTAGGGCCCATTACAGTTTATGGTAAACATCTATTGCAGTTGGGGGAATCTCAGGAGTTGTTGATTCTAAATGGTCTCCCCTGTTTCCCAGACTCTCGCTTTTTCACTTGTCGGCCATATGGCGGGGGTGTGAGTGTAGTGGATTACGTATTCGCTAGCCATAACTTGCTCCCTTTTATTCGCCACCTCTCAGTGTCCCCCATCCCCCTTGCTGATCATGCACTTATTTCCTTCTCTCTCCAATCTAACCTTCCCCTTCCACTCCATCCCTCCCCTTGGGGCCCACCTCGAACTACCTTCTTATTTGACAAAGGAGACCCTGAACGCAAGATACTCCCATCGAAAACCCAGTTTTCCTTGCTTGACTCTGCTTCCACTAAATACACATGTCTTTTAGCTGCCATTTGGGAAGCAGCACTCAAATCCTTCCCCCTCTCCGCTCATTCCACTTCCATCTCCCCTAAAGTTGGATCTTGCCCCATGAACAAATGGTACGATGATGAATGCAAGACTCTACATCGAGAACTTCAATATGCTTTCACCCACTCTCAACCCTCCTACTCCGAACTCAAAGCTTCTTATTGTCATCTCCTTCGTCAAGAAACGACTCTGTCTCCCATAGAAGATGGGAACTTTCTGCTCTCCTTGTCCATTCCCCTAAACAATTTTGGTGTACCATCCTTCCCCGACGATCCCCTATTCAACCTAACCTCAAACCTATATCCATGTTCTCTCACACTTCCAACCTTTATGATATTCTTGGGCAGGCCCAAATTCATGTTACCTCCCCACCCTCTCCCTGTTATCTATTCTCAGACAAAGATATTAGAGAGGCCATTTGGGCGATGAATAGCAACAAAGCAGCCGATGAGGAAGGTTACCAAGCAGAGTTCTTTAAGCACAGTTTCTGTGCTTTGGTTAGCTACTTGGTTGATCTCTTCAACCATGTAGTTCGTGAAGGTTTTCCACCGACATGAGCACACCACATCATCCATCCAATCCACAAATCAGGTCCCAGCTCAAATCCCAATAACTACAAAACGATCATGGTGGGTCACACGTTCTCGAAGTTGTATGCTATTGTTCTACATAGGAAGCTCTCCAGTGACCTTGGTCAAAGACAACTCAAAGCTAGGGGACAGGCAAGTTTTCGACTGGATCATCAGATCATTGACCACATTTTCACCCTTCGCGCCGTGATTGAGGAGGCACAACACTACTCTTCGAAAGTCTATTGTTGTTTCGTAGATTTTCGAAAAGCTTTTGACTCTGTTCTAAGGGAGGCCTTGCTCCAAAGACTCAGGGATATTGGCATTTCTACAACCCTATTGACCGCTATTATGCACCTATATGAGTTTGTTCTTGGTCGTCTTCACGCAGCCCATGGGACGTCTGATTTCAATCAAAGCACTATTGGGGTTAAACAAAGGTTGTCCACTATCCCCTACCATGTTTGGGATTTATATTGATTTCATTCAAAGCACTATTGGGGTTAAACAGGGTTGTCCATAGCCCCCTACCCTGTTTGGGATTTATATTGATGAGTTGGAAGCATTTCTACACGTGCATATCCAGGACACTGATGGTTGCCTTCTTCACCATGTTCTGATATCTATTCTGCTCTTTGCTAACGACGTGGTCCTCCTCTCCTCATATCCAGAAGGATTACAGAGGCAGTTGGATGCCTTAGCTCTATTTTGTGACCATCTACATTTGACGGTCAACCTGGGTAAAACCAAGGTTATGATCTTCAATGGGTGAATAAAACCTCAGACCTTCACTTTTTATTCAAAGGGGAGGAGATTGAGATCACCAACACGTATACTTACTTGGAGGTGCAATTTTCAAGTCCCCGCTTCAGTTTGCAACCAGCACTTTAGCCTTGGATCAACAAAGGATATGGATTCTTAGCCCTTCTCGAGAGACAGTGCTTTCGACATCACTTCCAAGACATCTCATCTAATATGAGCCTCATGGACACCTTGATTCGTCCCACTGTTCTATATGGCTCAGAGTCTGATTCGTCCCATATGAGTCAGACTGGGCTTCAGCTGAGAGAGTCCAGATTCTTCTTCTCCGCCGCATCATTAGGTGCAAACTGATAGTGCCGCAGCACATCATCCTTGCAGAGTTTGGAGCTCAGCCCTTTCAGCTTGAGACGGTCTTCAAATTGGTTTCATTCTTGCATCATGTCCAAGGCTTGGCAAACTCGATAAAGGGTAGGGATCGTTATCCTTACTTGGCATATTGCTCTTCTGAGACTATTGCCTGTTCTACCCCCTCAGGCCGAGCCAAATGTTGGTTTACAGGGAGTTTCAAACCTCTTAGAGTCGATGGGAATTCGGTTGGATCGTTTCCCTCCTTTCCGATATTCCTTAGATGCTCTTGGTCACCTTTTACCTACTAAACAAGAGCTAAACAAGGTCATCAGGGATGACATCTACAGGCAGTTCGTCCAAGTCACCTGGGTCAATCCTCCAAGATGGTTGCGCCCAAAGATGGCCTTCTATGATGCGCACTTCTTGGAGTTGAGAGATGGGCTCATTGTTCGACCCCAGTATACATTTCACCACTGGATGCATGCTCTTCACATTCTTCTAGGCCAGTTCAGGGTAGGTTCTCATAGACTTCGCGTAGAGGCAGACCACCAAGTGGATAGACTAGACAAACTCTGCCAGGTATGTCATTTACAAGAAGTGGAGACCAAGGTGCACTTGATCCTTGGATGCCCTGTCTACTACACGATCAGAGGAAGGTTTCATTGCTTGTTTAAAGATTCTCGGACCCTCGCCGACTTTTTCAAGTACCCCGATCAGAGATGTTTAGCCCTATATATGCAAGAGGCTCTTAGGTTCTAAGCGCATATTCTTCAGCCTCCCATCAGACCAGAGCCCACACAGAGGATCACGACATTTTTTAGGGTACTACCTTCAAACAGGGGCACCAAGAGATCAATTGATACCAGTACATATCTAGGCCCCAGATCAGTGAGAATCCGTGGGACCTCACCCTGCTACATGAGATCTCAACAGCAATTCCGTCTCAAATCCGTTCCAGGGAGACAGACTAGGTCCTCCAGCATTCAACAGCGTGTGAAACCCCCCAGGACATGATTTAGTGGACAGTTTACACTTGCCTCTGCTCTTCATCGGGCCAACAGACATTGTTGAGTTTCTTTAGCGTTATTCATTCAGCCTCAGATGTTAGGTGAGATGGGTCTGATTCTCAAACCTATTAGGTCCTGGATCTTCTCCGCTAGAGCCAGATGTTGATTTACTTCATGCATTGTATCTTTTATAGGAGACCGTTTGGTTCTCCTGCTTTGTATATACATCAGTGTACTCAACAGTGCCTTTGACCTACTTTGTGGTCATTAGTTGGACATAAATATAATTATCTTATCTTATCTTATCTTAGTTCCCTACCCTCTTTCCGTTCAATGTTAGTACTAACATAATGAAAAACATTTTGGATGGAATTGAACTACATAACAAACATTAATGCAAAAAATATTCAATAACAGAAGAAATCCCATTTGCAAGATAATACACTGCTTCCATATTTTTCCTCCGGTTGATCAAATCCAGCCACTAACATCTTGATGCCTTAATCTCCAATCTTTCTCGTATATTGATTTTTTATCTCATACATAAAAATAATTCTTTAGATACACAGTTGTGCCCAACTCAGCTCCCCTTGTATGTTTAAGATTATACCTATTATGCAACCTTGGAAATGATGATAACACAAAACACCTTACCCTCTCACCCTCCTACATCTTTAATGATTCAGGGACATATATATCAAAATCATTAATGCCAAATACACCAAAACATATGCCAACTTTAGAAAAGTGACATCTGAACTAGTGCTGTGCATCTGTATGCTGGAGAGTACAGACAAAACACAGCAACGGAATTCTGCATTACTGATGAGTGTAAACGGGATAAATGAATGTTACACATCATGTATAGCACGGTAGCATTGAAGACTGCATAGAGGGAGATTAGTTCTGGAGTCTCTATATTTATATGTATTGTTACATGATGGCCCAGCACATTTCTCACGAGGTGGAGGGTACCTACAATGACAATAAATGATAGATAAAAAAAAAAATCAGCTACATTCGAAGCACTTCAAAACAAAGTGATATCCATGTGAAGCAATTTAAGAGAAGTTCAAAAACAAAAATAATTGCTGACAATAACTAATAATAATAACTCAAGATTAGTAACAGAACATAATTGCCAACACCGTAAAATTTTTCATAAAATGAATAAAAATCTAACCTGCATGGGTTATTGAATATGCTTGGAAACCCCATATTTTCAGAAAATGTAACAACTGTGCCAGATGGTCCTATAACCCATCTCACACCATTCGATGCAAGCAACAAAGCACTAGCAGCCTTCTTCTGTAGTCATAGAATGTGACTCAATACTAGAAATAAAAGATAAAAGAACAAGAAAAACAACCATCTCCCAACGCTTAAGGACTGTAAATCACCTGTTCCATTGCATCTCTTTGTCTTTGTATATTATCTCCTCGTTTCTTCTTTGAAGGGTCCTTACCCAGAATCTTCTTGATAGCCTCAGCCTATGAAACAAAACCACAAATGAAATTAATTACATTCAATTCTTTAAATAAATTTCCTCTGTGAAACACATCCAATATAAAATTCCAGGAAACCTACACAGCTATGCATACCTGAGCTGCTTTTTCAGCCTTCTCTAATTGCATCTTGCGTCTCTGTGCTGCTTCTGTTTTCTTCATCTGCTGTTCCACCTCCAATAATTTTTCCTTCCTTCCTGTCAAGTAAAAGACTATAAGTTAGTCAAACTGCAAAAGATGGCTTTATAATGCCTTCATGAACTCATGTCTATGATTATATGCGTTATAAGTTATAACTTATGATAACTAGATCAAAACAAAACAACATTTCACCATCACAAGAAAAAATTATATCGGAACTCTTGATAACTGATAGCTCAACACTTTAACAATGATAATAACAGTTTACAGAATCTACTGTTAATAACAAATTCTAATCAGTAAAAACAATATGCGGTTGTAACCATATTTATCAAATAAGAGATATGGAAGGCACGCCAACTAGAGAAAGAAATTACGAGAATATATATACCAACTATTCTAGACAGGTAAAATATATCCATCAATTCTGCGTATAAGGTTAACAAAAGATGTGAATAAACCTAAAGGCTAACAAGAAGTCTGAAATTTGTGAAGCATAAAAAGATGTTAAGACTGAATGTAATCATGTAAATCATGTAAATGCAAGAGACATGCAATCACGTAAATGCAAGAAACATGATATCTAAAACTATCTAAAAATTTCAACAATTTTGGGAGTGAACTTAGGGAATTCAAGTAAACACTACAGAAATTGAAAGATAAATAACAAAAATAGTGTCTCTTTCATGGTTTATCATCATTGACTTGTGTTGTCCTAATGATGCTGAAACAATACACAGCTGGCTAAAAATTGTTTTGCTTCCATTCAGGTAATTCCTTGCAATGAAAAATGCATATATGATTATAAACATGGCAAGGTCAAGTGCATAGCATGAGGGCCTACTTCTCTGACTGGTCTGAGGTAATCCTTCTGGAAATTCAATCAGATTTGCTCCTACTTCTGATCCAGCATCCTTGCATGACTGCATAGTCCTTTGCCGTGCAGTAAGAGTAACATCCTTGTTATCATCAGCGGTTGAATTTCCAACTCCTTTTCTTTTGCTCCTCTTCATTACTACTTCAAGATCAATATGAGTCTTTTCCACATCTTCATCACCCAATGGGGCAGCTTCTTCAGCATCATCACAATAAATTTGTTCTGCATCAGTTTGATAATTTGACTTCTTCCTTTTTCTTTTATGCTGTTGCACTTCATCATCCACTTCATATTCTGTATCCAGCATGCGCTTCTTAGGTATCCTTGAACTTCGGCACTGAAGTGCTTTACATTCCTCATCTTCATCATGCTCACTATTTCGATTACATTTCTTCATGCTCCTTGAGCTTTTATTCTGCAATGCTTTCTCTGCATCATCATCCACATAATGTTCACCATCCAGTCTACATTTTTTAGGTATCCTTAAGCTCTTGCGAATAGGTTGGTTTGTTACAACATTGGCAGTCAGTTTGACCTGCTTTGCAAGCCTAGCTTCATCTACAAGTTGGCCCTTTTTGTTCTCTTCGGAAGGTTGAATATCCATCTTTGCCATAAATGCCCATTTATTAACTTCATATTTTTTCTTAGGCGATTCTTGTATTTCCACCCTTTCATAAAGATCATCTTCATCATCCGAATTTTCCTGCACATCAAGTTTCAAGGAGTCAAATCAAGCCATGCAGTGCCATATAATACATAGCATGAAATTCAACTCTACCATATGTCCATCAACACTCTTCCAGCACAGGTTGCCATAGTAAAAATGATATCTCTGCCATGGACTTGTTGCCATAAGGTTTACAAAAAAATGCCTAACAAGAATAGCAAAGTTCTACAGGAACAAGTCAAATAGAGAAAAGAGAAGACATTTTACGAAAGCATATGTGGAAATGGGGGAAGTACTGAATAAACTGAATCTGTAAATCCATTGACCTCAAGCGACCAAAATGGAACAGCATGTAACCCACAGAAATACCACATACGAAAATTTAAATGCTGGACATATCTATAAAAGATAATAAAGGAAATTTCACATGCATTTTTCGATGTTAGTAGGAATCTTTATTCAAGGCATGAACAAGTGTAGATATATGACATAAAAGATAAAATCACCTCATTTGACCAAAGTTTTCTTAAATGGGAAGAGCAGGTTGATACAACAAGGAGATGATACAGTAGTCAGAAAGACAGTAATAAACGATAAAACCATAGCCCAGTGTAAAGACAACTTTTTATGCATATTAACTAAAGAATTTAATCCACCATAGTTTTCAAGTAGTGACAAATTCAATATAATAACCATGAAATCATAATTAAACTCCAAAGTATACCTCAAGAATAAGTCTTTTGCGCCGTCCCCGGCCTTCAATTGGAAGTGGAGGCTTTGCAGATACAGATGAGCCTTCTACGCACCTCTTTTGGATCCCTGCTGCATTACCTGTGGAATTTGCATGGGCAGTATTTGTAACTCCACCTACCTTAAGGTTCACCTTTGTCAATCGGATATCTTGAGAAGTTAGATCATACTGTTGTACCACTGATTTAACACGAGATTTCATATCAGAGTTCCTACTGTCCGAGGTTCTTCCATCAGTCGCTGTTTTGACTTGTGCTCCATTTGGGACTTCGCTAGCTAGTTTTGAATGTTCCACATTAACACTATCAATAGTTTGTCCCTCTGCCCTCCAACTTCCATCTGGCAATCCCCCATTCTCAGAATGCATTCCTTCTGTTACATGACTAGGATTGTGCGGATCCAAAGAGCTCCTCTCCAACATTTTGCCCCCATCACAATTACTCCAACCGCAAGAGGTTCCACCTGCACCCAATCCTACAAGGGCTTGGCCAGCTTTGCTGCTTTTCATACTGCCCAGCACATCAAGGCTCCTATCTCGACCCTGATCCTGGTCCCTATGGCGATCATGTTCCAGTCTCTCATGACTACCATGACTTTGATAAGAATGCTTTCTCTCCTTGCGACCTTCATGGAACCCAGTCGATGGATCCAAATAATCACCATTGCACTTCCGTTTAAATGTTTTACTGAATCTGCCTTTTTCCCTCGCGACCTTCTCCGCGGTTGAATACTCCTGAGACTCCTTGATGCTCTTCTCCCGGGAAAACTTCTCAGAACTCTTCTGCGCATAATCCTGGGATTTCGACCCTCCTCGGTCATAATTCCTATCACCGTTCAGGCTCCCACCTAAATGCTTTCCATTGAGGTCTGCAATCTCCCTTCGAACATCTTTGATTTCATCCCTTTCGGACATCGAATCATCATACCGACTGGACATACCGTAACCAGATTTAGGAATCCGACCCAAATCGACCTTATCCATCTCAAATCTTCCCATGCAATTACTGTCACCAAATCTTCTTTTATTGTCATCAACGTGAAAATGTGAATTTAAATGCTTGCAGCTTGCATCGATCAAGTCCTTGTCACTGTTCACAACGCTTTGAAGATCCAAGGGAAGGCAAGCCGACGGTGAAGAATGACCTTGTTCATTAAGAAATGAGGTATGTGATTCTCTCGAGTTCGGCCTTCTCGACAAAAATGTTCGTGGCTTCGTTACGCCTTTCACGGCATTGAAATACAGCCGCTCGGCCGTCTCCATGCCCGCGTCCTCTGCAACAAATCACCAGCAAACCTTAAAAACTCAACAATAAAGCCCATATATATTAAGTAAACTCTGCAAACCCTCAGGAACCAGAATACAAACCATACCGATGTCAATCACAAAATTGCCGGAAGAGCCTGACAAATAAAATAACAAAATAAACCAAATGGCGAAACCCTCGAAGACTCTCAAACCCTTGAAACCTTAGACACCATTAAATAGCAAACCCCGAAGCCAGTATAATTAATAGCACGATAAACATGTAGAGAGACGAAGAGAGAAAGCGAGGCACAGAGAATAAAAGATAAAGGGGATTGCCATGTATACCCTTTAGAAGGCGGGCATATGGAAAGAATCCCCCCTTAAGATCACATTAGTTATTAAGGGGATCTATGTAGTGTATGACTGCCTGCCTGGCTATCTTTTGAGCCCCTGGTAAACTGTAAACGGGGTCATAATTCCACCATCTATTGTTTGTCTTGTCTTGGAATATCGTTCGTCATAGTTTCTCGGAAAATCCGGTCTCAATTCTTGCAAGGATAATGAGGATTCGTTAGTAATTCTTGGTAAGAATCAACATTGCGGAGGGGCCAAATGCCCCACGAAATCCTTACTACAAGAAATATCGACGACAATTCTTCAACTTCTCGCCCCACTAAAGTTAAATCAAATCCCGAAACGCCTCTTAAATGGCATCGGAGCCCTGACCTCAAATCCTAATTCAGTCATTTCGCGCCCAGAGGAGCCAGGCTTCGAACCTCGGGTTTAATAGAATGGGTAAATCTGTAGGCAAGTCCTACTCTCTATTCTTATTCTCATTTTTCTTTCCTGCATTTTCGGTGTCTGTTCTTTTGATCTCGAGTTTTTCTTCGAAGCCACAGCAGAGCCAAATGAATCTGTAAAGAGTCTAAACAAGATAAGATGCTCATCATTTCTTTTTTCAGTTTTCTTTCCTGCATTTTCGGAGCCTGCTCTATTTGTTTCGAGCTCTTCTTCGAAGGCACAGCAGAGCCAAATAAATCTGTAAAGAGTACAAACAAGATAAGATGCTAAACATTTTGTTTGGTATAAAAAATTTAAAAATAAAGATAAAAAACCTAATCTAGAATGCTTGATTGTAGGACTTACTATACATTGCAGAGTACGAGAGGCTGCAAAAGCACATTATGAACATGATTGGAGATTCAAAACATTTGCTCAGTGTAACTTGAAAGCAGCAGAGACATGTGAGTGCTTGAATGCCTCGTAAGAACACGGACTATTGCAAATATCTCGCAGCAGCAAATGATTTGCATTGATGTACCAATTGCTTATGGTTTCCTAATCATGCAGCTTAGCTGTCTGAAATCTTGAACGGTTGACAGCACAATATGCAGAAGAAGTTGTTTTTGTGCAAGATTTTCTCGCATGTCATGTTGGTGCACCATATAGCTTGTCATGGAGACATTCCTTTATAGGTCTGCAAGCATAACACATGGAAACATTCCTTTATAGGTCTGCAAGCATAACACATCATGCTTTACTACTTCATGCCCCTCACAAGCACAGTGATTCCCACTGGTTTTCTGTCATTAAGGCCGTCATGTATAGGAGGGCAAGCACATGACCTGGAGAAGGATAACATGAATATGGTGAGAGGAGGTCAAAGTAGGTCAGAATTTTTAGTTGTAAAAATAGAGGGTATATTTTATTGAGTAGTTTGAAGGTAAAAAAAAATTAAAGGGATCAAGTCAATATGGTGAGAGGAGCTCAAAGTAGGTGAGGGGCATATTTTTATTGAATAGTTTGAAGGCAAAAAAAAATTAAAGTGAACAAGGTTATCATGACCATGTCAAGTAGGGGGCATATTTTGTTAGAAACATTTCTATTGAGTAGTTCAAGGGTAAAAAGTTATTAAGAAAAAACATTTTTACTGAGTAGTTTGAGGGTAAAAAGGTAAAAGAATTTTTATTTTTTTTAATTTAAAAACATTGATTATAAAAATTGAAAATATTAAGTAATTTTTATTATTATTTGTGATTCATTTTTATTATTAAATTATGTGATAGATATGTATTTTAAAATAGGTTTAATAAAATCAATTTAAAATTTATTATGAATAATTACTTCAATGATTTTATAATTAAATTATGCTGAATGGATTATGTTCATTTTGATTAGTGTCTTTTATTTATTTAGATTTAATTTGAAATTAATTAAATGAATGACAAAGATTAATTTCTATACTAATATTAAAAAAATTCTTAATAGTATATCCACTATTAAGACTAAATTTAATTTATCAAACAGTAAATTAGTTTTTTTATTAATTTATAATTGAAAAAAATTGTGGTTTGGGGCGGGGTGGGGGTCATTTTAACAACGAAAAATTATATGAAATAGGTTATGGTTTTTTGAACATGTGGTATTTGATGAGCCATGGTATTTGCTCATAGTATTCTAACAAAGTTTATTTACATATTAAAATTTTCCATAATAATATGAAGTGAATCTTGATGATTAAAAATCTTATTACATATTTTTTAATTTTATATCTTTGACTTATATATTAATTTAATTTTAGGAATAGAAGAAATATAATACAATTAAATTAATACAAGTAATAAATAATAAATTTATTTTTGATTTGGTTAAATTGATAAGGTTGGTACAAAGAATATAATTTTATTTAGAAAGAAAAATGAGATTTTGTAAAAGTCTTTGGTTAAAAATGCATGTAATAAAAGTTAATAAAGGCAAAATAAGACCACCATTAAGGGACTTTTATTCCAACTTGAATGTTGGGCAAAGATATCCTAGTGAGCATCATTGGATGTGTTTATGGCTAAGGAAATTTGCAAAAGCAATGATTAAGGCTTTGGAAATTCAAATGGCATTTTTGGCACTTTATTTATGAAAATAATGGAAAATAGGAGAAAAGGAAGGTGAAAGGTCACAGATTGCATGTGAGGAGTAAATTAAAGAAAAATAATGGAAAATGAAGAATATAGAGCCCTCATTGATAAAAATGCTTCTAAGGATCAATCGGCAAGTTTTTCCTCAGACTTAGTCAGTGTAACCTTTTGTCAGTTCAGTTTTGGAGCTCTCTCGTTATTCTCTCTCTCTCTCTCTCTCTCTCTCTCTCTCTCACTCACTCTTGGACACTTAGAGTTTCTTGGAGCATTCTAGCTTTGGAGCAAGGAAGGGAAAAGCAAGTAAAGGAAGGACAAGGAAAAGAAAGCAAAGCAAAGAGAAAGCAAGGAAGAACAGGATCAAGCAGCTTCAGCAAGAATACTTGCAGGTAACATATTGCATGTGCGATTTCCTAACTGGTTTTGACATGCATGGCTTTGCAAGTTAGTATTTGGTTCTCTCGTTATCGGTGGCATGGTTTGGTCGAGTTGTGACAATGGTTTTCAGCCTTGCCTTATCTTTTTCCAGATAGCCATAGTGTGATGGGAATGTTTCTCGGATTTGAGCTTTGGAATTGCATGATGGTTTCAAAATCCGGGGCGGAGGTGGTCTCACGAAAATTCCCTAAGGTCTAGGAATCCCTTGATCGGTTTTGGCGGGATACACAGTAAAGCCTGAGGGTGGTTTCTTGGTTTAGGGCCTAGTGATCCAGTGTTGATTGAGGTAAAGTCTAAGAGACAAGGAGACGAAAAATTCCTCAAGGATAGTGATGGAGTCCGGAGGCATTCCTAGCTCGATTTGGTTTTGTGATATCAGTGTCGATTTTGGTGAGATCACGGGTTGGTGAGGGTGGAGGTGGTTTAACCTCTAGATTCCCTTGGTTGTTTTTGGATTGGTTTATCCATGAGATCCCACATTCATGCTTGGAATATGGAACTGGGGTTACTGGTTGAATGAAAGATTAGGTTCAGCCATGTCTATGGTCGGGTGGTACGTGGAAGTCCTAAACCTGGTTGGCTCTTGCCTATGTTTAATCAAAGTTAAGTTCTCTTACTTTTGTACTTGTTATTACATGGCCTTAATGGTCGTTATCTAATTGTTATTTACATGGTTTAATGTTGGTTATATGACTGGTTATAGTCATGGTTATTTCATGTATTTACTTGAAACAGAAAGGATAATAGATGCAAGACCTAATTGACGTCAAAATAGTTAAGGGAAGAGGGTGGTGATCATTCTTATCAAGTCTCGTATGAGTTATCATTCTTTTATGCTTTGTCTTGTATTTATGTCTTGTAGATTGCATTGATGCCAAGTGTTTGATAGAATGTCAATCCTAGTTGGGCATGGTCAGGTCTAGTCTTGGAGCCAAATTTTGGCTTATAAGTCTTATTGTCATGTAAATTATGGATTATGAAAGCTACAGGGGTTTCTGGGCAGTGACTTGGATTCTGGACTTGAAAAGTGGCACAAATCTCGGAGTCACAAACATAGGTCTGGGGAGAAAAGTCCTTAGACACAACCATGCATTGCTATGGGAGCGTCTGGAGCCTCCCAGACGCACCCTTGTCCATATCGAGGGAGCGTTCAGGGGTTTAATGGTCTAAAACTCAGTGGGACCCATGGACTGGTCATGGGGATGACTGGGAAGGCTTTTGGGAGTCCTGTAGCAGGTATAAAAGGTTTGTGTTGTGAGTTCTTATCAATTCCACTTCCTTAAGGTGACTTAGGAGGTCGAGTCTTGTCGTAGTAGCCCCTCGTCTCATGTTTACCTCGGGTAAGCCGGTGAAAGTGGGTATATATGAGGGGAGGTGTCATTACAAGGTGGTATCAAAGCGGGTTGCACTCTCTTTAGGTCATATCTTATACCACATAATGGTATCAGAGCATGGTTCACCCCTCAAACTATATGGGTGGAATATGTTTGTCATGCATTAATGTCAGTTGCATATGTGTTCTTTATGTTTGTGGACTATGTGCTTATTGTGTATTCATGGTGGTGGTCATTGTTGTCATTGTGTCGTCATGTGGAAGTTGATGATGTTGTTGTTGGGATGTGTTAGTCATTAATGCATGTTAGTTATATATGCATGTCAGTGTTTATATGTTGTTATGCATGCATTATGAGATCATTGTATGCAATTAGGTCATCATGATGCTATTGGTATGTTATGATTCTAATGTGTTGAATGAGGTAAAGTAGGAAATGTAGACTATTAGAGCGAGGTTTCCGCACTAGACTTTGGGGTAAGAGAAGATCATCAAACATGTATTATATGTTTGGCATGCAGGTATGTAGGTTAAGGGTTGTTATATGCATTATGGTTATGTGTATTTCTTTCATTATATTGATGTTATGGTTACATACATGACAGATGCTAGTTGATTAACGTAGTCATATGCACATGTGTCGGATAGTCATGAATGATAGTAACATGTGTTTGTATGCATTGTTATTGTTGTTTTATGTTAGATAACTTGATGTTAGGTTATATGTTGTTGATGAGTATGTTATAGGTTAACTTGTTGTTGTTATGTGTTAGTAACTTGATGATTAGGGTTATTACATTAAGATCTTGATGTTATATGTATCATACTAATTTGGATTAGTCTATCCAAATGGTTAGCGTTATGACATTCAGGTATGAGTTAATATGTTGTGATATTATGTCATATTAATATATATTGATTGTGCATATGTGATTATTATGTATGAGTGATAATTGTTTATGAGTTTATGATGTGAACATGTTAGCTAGTGACTATTATGGATATCATCATGACCTTATTTATGTTTGAGTTGATATGTCATGAAGTTATATCATGCTAATCTAGATTGATTGTGTTGACAAGATAGCTTCCACTGAGATACATTAAGATATGAGTTGGCTTATGTCGTCTATTTGGTGTTTGAGTGTTTAGTGTATGTTATGTCATCTAGTTGATTTATTTAACATGGTACTTTTATAGTTTGTTGAATGTTTGATTTATTGCATGGTATGAGTATGAAACTATAGGATTGCATGAAGGAATGATCTTGTTTTGAGATGGTTGTACTAACACATATTTGTTGAGACGACTGCTATATACTTGAGTGTAATAGGTGGCAGTTGTAGCATTATGTCTAATGATTATGAGTTGACTATGGATTATGACATGATTGTTAGTCTTGGTAAAGGTTGATTTCAAATTGATAGATATGATTATCTTGATATTTGGAACATGTGGTTGACATGTATGAGAAGTTCCAGGGTAACATGCTTGGCATTAGTATGACAAGGTAAGGTAACTAATATGTTGTTATGTTTACTTATGCATTGGCAATTATGTGTTTATGGCAGTATGATGCAGGGGATTGCATGGCAAAAGAGATTGCCATGAAATCTTAAAGAGGGCCCAGGTTGAGCTTTCACTTAGTCATGGTGTTTGTTGCTAGTCTTCTGCTTTTGGTCTTTTGTGATTTGTTGAGCTTGATTTGTGGTTTTGTTTACGTCTGGTGCAAAGCCTTGCCACTTTGATTGCGGTGTATTGGTTTTTCATGGTTTTCTTCTTGTTTGTTTCTTGTCTTGCCTTTTATGTTTTGAGTCTTGGGAATTGGTTTGGGAAAGAGGAAATTTAATGGAGTTCAGGGAGAGTTGTGTGGTACCCAACAGGTGATCTAAGGCCTGGATGAAGCTCAGTGCATGTATAAGGGTAGTTGAAGGCACGTGCATGACAACTAGTTGGATTGATTAGGTCCATTAAGGTAAATGGACAGTGATAGGACAATCATGAGAAAGGTAACCGAAAGTGTAAAGTAAATGGATTTGAGGTTTCAGATGCCTTGGCTATGTTGGGAACTTTTGTTCTCAATATTATGCATGGTGTGCATGAATAAAGGAAGTTCTCTTAACCTTGGCCTTATGATATATAGTAATTATATTGTGATCATGGTTAATTTATGCTAATGTTTATATGCATATATATATGTATGTACGATGTTATCTGATAAGGTCATCAGGGATCATGATTGTTTGTGTTGATGTTTATATGTATACATGGATGTATGTATGTTGTTGTCTCACAGAGTCACTAGGGATCATTCTTGTGGAGGAATGATTGTTTATGCAAGTGAATGGCATGAAGAGGTTCATGGTTTATGAGGATTCAAGTGGGAAGAGTAGCCCTGAAAGATTTACAAGGTCAGTATCATGTGGTTATGAGTTGATATTATGTGATTATATTATGTCTATGTTATGGACAAGCTATACTGAGGGATACATTAGCGGAATGAAAGAAGTATGATATGTGGCATGCTAAGATAAGCATGGATGGCAAAGAGACACTAGAAGTAAGGTTGCTTGGTAGAGGTAGTATGGTTTTGGATGTGTAGTGCTATTGTTGTGTTTATGTTGTGCATGTTGTATATTTAGTGATTGTACCTAAGGTAATGTGTAATGTTGTATATGTAGTATTATGTACATATGATGTTGTATGCATGTTGTATATATGGTGTTGTGTATATATTACATATGCAATGTTGGCTAAAGATGGTGCTATGTACATGTTGGATATGTGGTGATGTGTACATATCATATTGTGCGCATGTTGGATCTGCAGTGTTGTGTACATATGATGTTATGTACATGTTGTATATGCAGTACTATGTGCATATGGTATTGTGTGCATGTTGTACATATGGTGTTGTGTGCATGGTGTCGTGTACATGTCGTGCATGTCATGTTGTGTACATGTGGTATTGTGTACACGTTGTACAGGTGGTGTGGTGTACATGTGGCGTTGTGTATGCATTGTGCAGGTGGTGTCATGTACATGTGATGATGTGCACATATTGTGCAGATGGTGCGGTGTACATGTTGTACATATGGTACTAGTGTACATGTAGTATTGTGTGCATGACATACATGTTGTGTTGCAGGCATGTGGTAATATGTATGTGCATTGTGTAGTCATGGTATTGTGACATGTGTATTCGTTGTGTTGTACTATGTGTATTGTGTTGTACACAGGATGTAAAAGTATGTATTGTGTTGTGTTGTACACCAGGTGTAGGTGTATGTGTTGTGATGTATATTAGGAGTAGTTGTATGCATTGTGTGATGTCGTACACTGTGTGTGGATATATGTGTTGTGATGCACATTGCGTATGTGTATGTGATTGAAGAGAAGTAAAGGCACTAGGTGCTTGCCGGGCATGGCAACCAATCCGGTGTGTGTATAGAAAGAATAAAGGGAGAAGCTAAAGATTGATTAAAGGATAAGTATCAATATTTTATTTCAGTTTCATTATACATATGACTTATGATTCTAATTTATGATGATTGTGATTTTGAGCTAACTTGATGTGATATGTTTATAGATAACGATTTGACCAAAGATGATAGTTTGACTTGTTGTGACAGGAAACAAATAGAATTGCAAGTGTACCTTATTAACGAGCTACCAATGAGGTATGAAGTGAATTTATTTCAATTTATTTTGAATCTAATGGAAATTATGTGCTTGGTACAAGAAAGCATGAAATGCCTAGTTGGGTGGTCGAAACTAATGGCAAGCATTAGCAACAACAACAAAATAAATTAAAACATGCAGTAGTATGTTAATAAAGCATTCAGGAGCAGGGCCATTGTGGGACACTAGTACCCAATAATCTCCATTGATTTCCATGAGCATGCTATGACCAAATAAAGTGATAAAAACAATAGACTAAATAGAATTATTGTTGATGAAGACTTTCCCTGAAGATGGGTGAAGGGTTCCCCTGAAACGTTGGGCAAACATATGATCGCGACACACAGTTATCAAGAAGTCTTCATCTACAACAATTTATTGACTGTGGAAATATCCATGCTAGAATAGAATTAATTTAGTACAAAAAATAATTAAATTATAATATGGTATTAGATTGCATTATGATTAGAAAGAGGAAAAAGAAGAATGATAGAAACATATTTTTTTGCGTTGTCTAAATGTTTTGGACTTTTTGGTTGGAATACGGTGAAACTTTTTTCTCCTTTTTTCTTTTTTTTTGGGCCAAATCTTCTTTTTTGTTGCTTAAAATGAGTCAAATTTAGTACAAAAAATAATTAAATTATAATATGGTATTGATTAGATTATGATTAGAAAGAGAAAAAAGAAGAATGATAGAAACATATTTTTTGGCATTGTCTAAATGTTTTAGAATTTTTGGTTGGAAAACAGTGGAATTATTTTCTTCTTTTTTTTTGCCTAAAATGAGTTTTGACTGCATAACACCTTGAAAAACTCATGGGGCACTTGGATTGTGGAGATTTACAACTTAGACCTATGATTCCAAGAAATCCTCGTCAAATTAGACTTGAAAAACGTAGAACAAATAGAC
>APFE030071164.1:0-24967 GCA_000404065.3 Pinus taeda
ATATATATATATATATTGTAGGGTTCGTGTCGATGCTTGTCTAACAACCCAATCCCATTATTTTCAATTTGATAGTTGATTTTAATTTTTTCGTTATAATGAATTGAGTCTGCCCCACAATGTGTTAATTTCATGGCTGGTCTTTAAATTTTCAATACAATGGGTTGAGCTCACCTACACTGCGTGTCAATTTGATAGTTGATTTTTTTTTTTGCAATGTATTAAGCTGTCTTACACTAAGATTTTAAAATCGCTATACATTTAGCATTTAAAAAAATACTATTGGTATAATAACTCGTTCAGTTAGGTGTTCATTTTTAAGGGTTTTTTAGTCATAAATTTTTTCCATAATGTCATGCTTGAAATATTTTGAAAACTTAAGATTGTTTTGTAGTCATAATTTTTGGTTTTAATTTCATGATTGAAAAATTGTCGAGATTTTAATGTTTTTCTAAGTCGTGATATTTTATCTTTAATGTTGTGGTTGAAAACAATTATAAATATTTTTTCTTAGCACCATGCCCGAAAATTGTTGGAATTTTAAGGTTTTTCAAAGAAGTGATATTTTAAATTTAATGTCATGCTTAAAAATCATTGGAATTTTAACGCTGTTCAAAGATGAGATATTTTATTGTTAATGTCATGCTTGAAAATCATTGGAAATTTAAAGTTTTTTAGAGTCATGATATTTTATTTTTAACGTCATTATTAAAAAATGTTGAAAATGTACCCTGAAAAAAAAAGAAAAAAAAGCGTTATTCTGGCGTCAACACTTTTCAATTTCAAAGTGTTTTTTGCACCAAACAAAATGTCTTTTATTCTTTTTTACTATTATTTTTAAAAAATATTGAAAATTTACTCTGAAAAAAATGGTGATGCAGAATCAACACATTTTATTTTTGGGTTGTTTTTCATGTTTTTTTGAGATTTTTGGGCTTGAGTACTCGTTTTAAGGTAATAATTCCTGTTTGATCAGTAACTATGTTTCTAAGGCAGTAATTAGTGATGGTATAAACCCAAACTGATGTAGACAAGCCGAGAAATCGACGGTTGGTCTAACTAGTCAAAGGATTTGATTGAAGGAATGGATGGAAAGGGTTATAGCCTCCCACTGGAGTCACCATTTTTTTGTCTAAGTAAATCCTTTCTGCGGATAGAGATGATCCCTCTAGCCCAATGAGTGGAACTACGTGATAATCTATTGAACACTTTCCCAAGTTACAATTGTCAAAAAGAGACACAAAGAAGGTGGCCTACCTCGTTCTGATGCTTTCCTGTCATCCTTTGTTGAAGACCTTGAATCACTTGCGTCACGAGCTCGTTTCTACTGCTCACAATGTTTATGCACTTGCATAAGGGATCAAGACACAACAAGGCATACAAAGACAAATAACATATTCAAAAGTAACCTACTTAACAGATCAAGGAGCATTAAGCTAAATGATACATGAGCATACACATTTAGGGAAAATGAACCAGTAGTTGTATGTTAATAGAATAAAGGAGGAAGCATACAACCAAGCCTTGATGTCAATAGGATCTCCTTGAATGAATGTCCAAGTCCAAGCTAGGCTCTCCAAGCACTCCTTCTGCAAGCCAAATGATTAGCATATAGGCACAATCTTAGCATAAGGGTGCAAATAGACAAAGACCAACCATTTGGGAATGGGTGAGGATGAATATATAGGTAGGGAAATGGAGTTAGGATCTCTCCAAAGATAGGAGTAGGCCCCCATCTCAAGGAGGTAGCTCATAGGGATAAGACCAAGAGGCCAAGTTGGGATAACTCGACCTCATCTACGTCGAACAACCTCCAACTCACCACTATGGAAGCTTCTAGATCACGAAGCTTCTCATCCTCTTTGGGAAAATTTCCTTTTTGGGATCATCGTAGGTATATAAGTAAACAGAGTGATGTCATCTTAGGTCGAGTATAATGCAACAAATGACCATCATGGTTTTTAGCCTCATAAGGGAGATGCTTCTCAAATTAGGGTTTTAGAGTTATTTCCTTCAAGGGAAGCTCAAGGCATTTTCCAATCAATGTCTTAGGGAGGATCTAAGCTGCATATATGAATGATTACATTGCATGATGGTCATGTTTCAGGCACTTTAGGGTATGTCATAGGGAAGTGCAGGAGGTGTGACAAAATACTGTATAACACCAAGTCATAAGGGGTGAAGCCAGTGGTCATCTTCCAAGTTGTATTATAGGCTGAAGTGGCCTCCACTAGTATGTCAGCCCAATCTTTTCTTTTGCTGCTCACAACCTTGGTGAGAATGCCTTCCAATGCTCCATTAGTAACCCTTACTTGTCCATTGACCTAAGGACGATAAGCAATTGACTTCCTGTGTTTGATCTTATGATGCCTTAACAAATTCTAAATCAGGTGTGATGTGAATTGAGCTCCTTGATCAGTGACTAGCTCTCTAGGGTACCCAAACTTGTAAAATACATTCTCCCTTAAGAACTTAGCCACTTTATCTTCTATTTCTACCTTGACAGCCTTTGTTTCAGCCACTTTGTCAAATAATCAATGCATACAATTATGTACTTTTTCTGCGCTGATGGTGGATCAATGGGCCCAATGAAATCCATGCCCCACTTGTCAAATGGATCAAGAGTCACTTGAGGTTGTAAAGGAATTTCATCCTTAGGAGTAGGCTTCCCCATTATTTGGCACTGGTCACATCGATTGGTGCATCTTCTTGCATCTTGGTGGAGAGTGGGCTAGTATTAGCCATCTTGCAGTACCTTGAAGGTTGTCCTCTTGGCTACAAGGTGACCTCCACAAGGGTCATCATGATAGGATAGGAGGATGTCAAATAATTCCTCCTCCTTGACACATCTCCTCAAAATTTGATCTGAGCCTAGATTGAAGAGATTGCCCCCAATCCAAGTGAATGGGGCGCTCTTTCTTATAATTCTACTTTTTTCCTTCGAGGACAGATTTGGAGGGAACTGTGCTGCGACCAAGTAGTTGGCTATGTCAGAAAACCATGGAGAGAGAACTGAAATAGAAAATAAATGCTCATATGGTAGCTAATCGTCAACCATTCCTTCCTCGCCTATAGGTAAAGCAAGTTTAGACAAAAAATTTGCAACTACATTTTCTCTACCAGGCTTATCAATGATAGTTAGATCAAACTGTTGTAATAAAAGCAACCATCTAATAATTTTGGCATTCACAATAGGCTTGTTCATCAAATATTTAGTAACAGCATGGTCAGTATGTACAAAGGTTTGGTAACCAGTGATGTAGTGTCTAAATTTATTAAAGGAATGGACAACAACTAGGAGCTCTTTTTCAGTCACAATATAGTTCAATTCAACCTTGGACAAATTTTTGCTAATGAAATAAATAACATAAGGCAACTTGTAATCTATCTGGCCTATAGCTACTCCTATAGATTTTTTAGAGGCATTAGCATTATTTGGAAAGGAAGATCCCAATTAGGGCCTCGGAGTATGGGTGCAGTAGTCAACTTGTCTTTTAAGGTTTCTAGGGCCTCTTGGTAGCTTTCTGACTAGCAAAATTCAGAGTCCTAGTCCAAACAAAGGTGAGGCTACTTTGCTAAAGTCCTTTATGAATCTCCTATAATATCTAACTAAGCCCAAGAAACTTCTGACATCCCTCTGCTTATGAGGAGTAGGGACCATCTTTATGATAGCAATTTTATTTGGGTCCACTTGTAGTCCTTCCCGGGATATTGAGTGACATAGAACAGTCCCTTCATTAATCATGAACTCACACTTCCCAAGACTAAGGGATAGGTTCATTTCAATGAAATTATTTAATATTTTTCCAAAGTTAGAGAGAGCCTCCAAGAAATCACAGCCATAGGGAGTGAAATCATCCATATAGATTTCTATAGAGTCATGGACTAGCTCTGGAAAGATGCTTAGAACTTCCCTATGAAAAGTGGCAGGGGCATTACATAATCCAAGAGGAAGGACCCTATAAGCAAAGGTACCCTAAGGAAAAGTGAAGGTGGTTTTATCTTGGTCCTCTGGGTTGATCTGGATCAGATTGCTACCACTGGATCCATCCAAGAAAGAGAACTTCTTCCATGCAAGACCATCCAAGACTTGATCAATGAAAAGTAGAGGGAAATGGTCTTTTTTAGTGTCTTTGTTTAAATCTCTGTAGTCCACACAGATCCTCCATTTTCCATTCTTCTTTGGGACCAAAACTAGAGGAGACACCCACTCACTATCTGAGATGGGGTAAATGAACCCTACATCCAAGAACTTCAGTTCTTCTTTAACTATGTCTTTGAGGGTTGGGTTCATTCTCCTTTGAGGTTGGTGCACTGGCTTGCAACCTTCCTTGATGTAAATGTGGTGAGTACAAACTGAAGGGTGCACTCCCTTCATTTCTTTATAACTCTAGGCAAAGGCATCCAGATGCTCTCTTAGCATGTCACATAACTCCTTTTCCTGATGTGCATAGAGAAGGGTTGATTTTCAATGTTTTAGCTGGACCAAATTATATCATCTTGACATGAGTAGGACTTGAGTTAGCTAGGCACAAGTTAGTCCAAGGTTTATCTTCGGCTTTATTTACTAACTCATCAAGAGACATGGTGATGGGGGGATAATTCTGGAGGATTTGATCAATCAGATCGTCTTCATCAGATTGCCCCCTTCCTTTAGTAGGATCTAGGGTACAGATTGGGTAAGATGTGGCATGGTATACTTCATCTTCCTCCTCCTCTTTCAACCATAAGGGTAAGTCATTCTCTAGAGATGGTTGAGTAGGAGGGTACAAGACCAATTGATTGGACAAATGCCAATTTCTAATGGTCATATTCCTAGCACTGCAACTTAATTAAGCATCAACAGTGACTATTCATGGCCTTCCAAGGATAAGAGGATAACCATTGAACTTGGTATTAGGTTGGAGAACTAAGAAGTCAGTAGGGTATTCCCGGGAATCAAAGGAGACCATCACATCCTCAACAACTCCCTCAAGAGCTATTGTGAATTTTTCTACAAGTTGCAAGATTATTGTGGTCTTCCTTAATGATCCTTGGAGATTCATTTTAAGAATAGTATCCTTAGTAATCACATTTATGGCAGCCCCAAGATCAATCAAGGTATGGGGGACAATGATACCATCAATGTGAAAATCTACCATAGGAATTCTAGGGTTTAGATACTTCGGGCAAATCACTCTCCCCAACATTCAGTCAGGCTGTTGTCCAATGAAATTAATAGTAGGGGTGTCTTTCTTTCTCCTCCTGGGATGTTTGAAGAATTTATCCTTGATTAACTTGTTGTAGATGGGGAAATCCTTGATAGCTTGGAGGAGTGGGATTTTAACACACAAGTTTTTCAATTCATCTATAAGTTCAGTCTCTTCTGAGGTGTGCTACTAGGATTGATTAGTCTCTCAAGAAAATGAGGTGGATTGGATTGGGGAACACTCTCTTCCTTTTCCTCTTCAAGCTCCTCAGGTGGAGATGGAGGTGGTTATATGGAAGCACTCTTCTAGACTTGAGGTTGATTTCTTGAATTTCCAAAACATAGGCATGACAAGATGTGTCTCCATTATAGACTTGTTGTGACTACTTATTGTTCAGGTTCAGATTTGGCTAACCATGCATATAAGGTTGCTTAGGTGGAGAACGATAAAGGAGTTGTGGCTGAGATGGAGTTAGAGGCAGTAAGGTTGGAGATTGGTTGTATGGGGTCCTCCAACCCTGTGATGGTGTATTCCACTGAGGTTATGGGGGAGCATATGGATGAAATGATTGATTGGTAGGTTGGGAATGATATTGAGGTGCAAAAGACCAGGGAGAAGATGTGGACCATGAAGGATGAGCAAGAGGACACCAAGTGGGAATGGACGCATTCTAGTTGGGTTTGTAATATGAATAGGATGCCCCTTACATGCCCTGTTGGTATGGTCAATGTTTTAGTTCCTTGATACACAACTTTCAATCCAAGCAGAGAGGGGAACTTGTACGTGCAATGGTTTTCCTCATAGACGGAGTAGATCTCGATAAGATTCAATGGACATTCATTTTTAGGGTGCCTCCTGGTGCATCTAGGGAAAAAGACAACTAAGGCTCTTTTTAGTTCCTCTTGATTTGCATGGTGTCCATTTGCAGAGTAAGGGTATGCAACATTTCATTCTTAAAGTCTTCCAACATGTTCCCAATTTCACTTTTGATGGATGTGTTGGAGGAGGATGAACCAGCCAAAGATTGACTAGCCCTACCCTTCTTTCTGGCTGCCCTAGAATGATTTTTGAAAATTGTCTTGATATCATCATAAGATAATTGGTAGATGTCCCCTCCCGATAGCATGTTTAGGTTTTCTAGGAGATATTCCCTGATCCCTCTAAGAAGGAATAACTTGAGCAACTCAAGATTAAGGGTGCTTTTTTCCATTTTGTAGCTGAGTTGGAACCTTTCCTCATAATCTTCCAAAAATTCATCATATCCCAAGGCCATTCTGAAGATTTCCTCTTTGGTGTCTTTGGCCATACAATAATCCCTATAATTTTTGTTGAAGGCTTGTTGCATTTGAGCCCAGGTAGTGATGCTGTCCCCAGATAAGCCCATGAACCAGTGCAAGGCTGGATACTTGAGGGTGGATGGGAACAATTTCAACTTCTAGTCATCATAGGTATAATCATAAGTTTTGTAGATGACAAAAAACTCAAACAAAAAGGTATCAAGGTACTATAAGGTTAAGATGTGGAAGAGTAGAGGGGATTATGCTTTTCATCCTAGCATCTCCATTAGTTTCTCTAATGGGAAAAGAACCCTCAGTTTTGTTTTCAATTCCATTTATGTTTTCAATCCCATTTCTATTTTCAGCCATGGTGTAGGTTTGCAGAATGATTTATTCTTCTTCTTCTTCTTCCCCAATAGGCTCTTCAAAGATCTCTAGTTGTTCACCTGATGGGTTCTCTAGCTAACAACCACTGAAGATGAGGGAAGGTTGGCTGTTTGATGGTGTGGGGGTATTTGGCAAATTTTTTCCTAAGTTGTCTCTACTCCTATGAGGCATGAAAGAAATTTGTTTTTTATTTTTATTTCATTTTAGTTTTTTTTTCAAAACTACTTGCAAAATGGAAAGAAAGGAGAAATTGCAATTGTTTGCTGAATGGAACTACTTGCAGAATGGAAAGAAAGTAGAAATTGCAACTATCTATTGAATGCAAAACAAAAGGAAAGCAACAATTACATTTATTTACTGAATGTCAAATAGAAAGGAAATAAAAAATTACATATACCTAGACACCTCCCCTGTAATGGCGTCAAAAAGTGATGAGCCCCAGTATTGCAGCAAGGATGCTACAACTCCTAGGGTGAGAAATTTACTTTATCAACCTAGGGTTTGTACAAACTTGGAGGTGACAGTGCTATATGCACAACAAATGCAACAATCTACTCTTGTCACTTCTCAACTAGGGCGATAGACCACTAGGGTTTTTTCAAACCAGTCTTCTATTAACTAGAAGGAGGTTGACTATTGACAGTGAATGTAAAGTTATCTTTAATGCAAAAAGTAAATGCTTGCCTATTTTAAGAAAATGAAAGTTCTGAATAGAAAGTGCTATGAAATGGCATGAAATTACCTAGCTAAGAATTAACACACATTACTTACAGAAGAGACCTAATTTAACCTTGCATTATATCATCTAGCTATTTAGACTAAGTAGACGTGGAAATTATCCTAACACTTCTATGACTGATGTATGCATGCATTAGATAAATATTGTAGAAAAGATTCTTTTGGTTTTCAATTTATAAATGCAAATGCTAAGCTAATAATCCGAATTTTAGCAGGGGAGGAAGGTATGGAAAATCTGGTCCAAAATGGCATTGAGGGGTATGGAAGTCAAGTTGAAGGCCTATCCTAGGCTATGATAATCATTTTTGACCAAAACAATCTAAAGTAGGCTGCTACAAGGTTTCCTGTAGTTTCTACGGGATTTCCTATAGTTACTATGGAATGTCCTAACTTACTATAGGAAACTTAGCTGAAACCTGTAGGAAGGTAGGGAAGGTGAGAGAAAGTGCTGGGAAGATGCATGATGGTGGAATAAGGTATGTGGAAGGTGAACACGACCTAAGGATCAACCCAACTCTTCAGGATGGTTGGATTTGCTCAAGGTGGCTGTCCACGGTGGCTACAAAATAGAAATATGAATTAATGGTTGGTAGGATTTGGTAGTAGCTGGAGAAGGTTTAGATGAGGTTGGTGGAATAAGTTCCTCCCTGCAGATCAAAAACTCTTGCAACACCACATATTATTTTTTTCATTCATGCATAACTTTATGTAAATATGGAAAATATGAGTTGAATTTGAGAAAACTGTTTTATTGATGGCTAATGACTAAATCTATGAAATTAAAGACTTATAGACTACCACAAACTCAAGAAACCAAAAAGACAATTGCAGGTGCTTCTAAGAAATCATAAACAATGATCTACTCAATAAGAAACCCTAAGCTATGCAATGACCAAAAGATAAATCTATTTTTGGGGCTGTGAGAGTGGGGCCCTCAACACATGATCCCATGAGGGAGATGAGGAAGAGGCCATTGTCACAAGATTTTCTGAAGTATTCTGTTTCACTACTATAACACTGATATACTTCTCCAACTAATGGAAGCAAAACTAACCAATCATTCAAAGACTTGTAAATTAAACAAAGCAGAGATAAATTCAGCAGCTAATCTACGATTCTAATCTAATAATACATGTACAAAAAGAGGAACCTCTACTGCTAGGGTTTGGCCCTAACCCAAGAGATTCAACCCTCTGAGTCACCTTAGTTATGGATCAAAGAAACCCTTTTCATTATCATCAAAATTCCAAAAATAACATGAGAATAACAATCACAATATCATAGCTCGAAATTGCCTCTTGGCTACAATACAAAGTCGAATCCTAATGAGGCCCTAGGCCTTCTTATTTATACAACTAAAGCTACCAACAACTTCCTAAAAATTAGGGAGGCTTGGCTCCCAAACTCAAGATTGACTTGTCTTCAAATATCACTAGCTTGGCTACTTGTAGCTCCGAGCTAATGAGATTTGGTGGAGGAATCTTCAAGTGATTTAGGAGTTAAGGAGGGAGAAAAAATCTCCTAGAATCCCTCTTACTTGTCTACTTCGAGTTCCTTCACTTAAATTAGCCCAAAACTTCTCCAAATCCTGTAATTAATGCACATTAGGCCACATGACATAATATCTTACCTTTACCCTTCTCACCAAGCAAAATATAATAAAATATGTAAAGAAATGTGAGAAACATTGATTTGAAAAGCTGGAGAGTGGCATTAAGGCCCATATAATTTACCTATTGATGAGCCTCATTTGTTGTATCTAGGCTTCATGCACTTTATGCCTAGTGGATGTATTTAGGCTTCCATGCATTTGGTTTGTTTACACTTGTGCATCTTCATGAATGGAATAGATTAGAAGTAATTTAGATATCTTGTGGAGGGTTCAAGAAGGAGGTAATATTAGGTGAGGGCTCCAATTAAGCAAAGCTAGATTTTATATTATTTGGCAAGTGAATTTTGGATCTAGGTGGACCGAGAAGCGGCACATAATGGAAAGTAATTGTGAGTCGAATAAAATTTATCTGGGGTGGGACCTATCTTGAATGAATTATTCGAGTAAGACAGATTAGAGTGGAGTTAGATTTCATGGGATGTAGAGTTATATTTGGAGTGTGCCTACTTGGGTGATTATATGCATGGGACCGTATTCATTTGGAGTAGGGTGACATTTGAAGGTCCAGGGGTTTGGGAGATACACTAAAGTGTAGATTATGTGCACACCCATATATCCCCTAAAACATGATACAAAGGAAGTAATTGTAAAACACGTAGGGGTCATACCTTATAGTACACATGTATTTGGATGCGGTGGCAACACCTTGAACATACAACCATGGTAAGATGGATGCCACATAGTTGTTTTAGGTGATGTGGCACTAATTAGGGTGATGTGGTAGATCCACATGGTGGTACCTTGCTATTGAGGCAAGACTTAATTGGTCAAACTTTAAAAGGGAATAATTTACAATCTAGGAGTTGGATTGAGATGAAATTTATATCGATGGAAAGATCTTGACAAGATGAATGCAATGGTGGTGTTTAGTTTAGGTTTTGAAAAAGTTGATTTTTTTTTTTTTTTTGTAATACCATCTTCAAAATGAGGCCATGGAAGTTGGGCTAATTAAAAGTAACACCTTCCATAGCCCAAGGAAGTACTAAGGGGGTGGGAGGGAGTGTTATAGAGTGGTAACAAAGTGCCCATGTTCAATGTTCAGACTAAATGGGCCTACGATTTATAAAATTGGAACTCTGTTACAAGGTGTGGTATTTAAAGATGATTGTTTGTTGTGTGAAAATGTGTGATGATTGTAAAATATTGATTGGTGATTGTGTGTTGTATACATGTGTGTGTTGATATCATAATTGCGAAATGATAAAATATTGGCATGATAGATTTCTGATATGTTATTTTGTTTTCTAATTGGCATGCTAACTTGAGACTTGATGTTTCATTTGGTTTCACATCAACATGCTTATTACAATTATGCCAAGGTGATGGGTAAATATGCTTATCAATGTTTTTGATTTAGCTAATAGTTATGTGTGTTTAACAACACATAATAAGACAGAAAAAAAAGAGAGTAAAGGGTTAAGCAACAGAATGGTGCAATACAACATCAATAGATCCCAACATAATTAGGAAGAAGAGTCAATTGGAAAGAGGAGAAAGGAAGACACCCCTGACTGGATCGACAATCTTAGAAGTTTAAGCGCTGAGCTGAGAAATTGTAAGGTTGAAAAAGAGAATATTTTCAGAGCTCA
Source organism: Pinus taeda (assembly GCA_000404065.3). Taxonomy (NCBI): domain Eukaryota; kingdom Viridiplantae; phylum Streptophyta; class Pinopsida; order Pinales; family Pinaceae; genus Pinus; species Pinus taeda. Next base: position 10,853 of record APFE030071164.1, read on the forward strand.
AGAGAAGAAATTAGATGTAAATTTAGTAATACTACATCGCTAATTAGATTTTCAAAGTCAAAAGTAGCATTAGCTAGGTGCCAACAACCTAGCGAAGCATAAGTTCAGGCAGATTCCATCAAGACTTTAAAGCCTGAATTGAGGAATGATGGTGCAGAAAGCAGTAGATCTAAGAAAAGGCATAGGTAGATAATTGAAGATATAGTGAGAGTAGGAACTCCACTAAGTAACCTAGAGAGGAAAATAGGCAGTCATGAGCAACTGTCTAATGTTGAAACTAAGAAAAACTATCAATAGAAATGGAGAGAGAAATATTTGATGCTAGAAGAATTTAAGAAGACAAAACCTCCTTCTTTTGATGGGGAAGTCAAGAAGGCTGAAGAAACAAAATCATGGCTATTGGGAATGAAAATGTATTTATGAGTGCATGATTACTTTGAGAATATGAAGGCAAGAGTAACCATTTTCAACTTGAAAGGCAAGGATGATATCTGGTCCGAAGACCTGAGGAATGTTAATAACAGTAAAGAGGAGGAGTTGTCTTGGAGGAGATTTGAGAGATATTTCTTGGAGAAGTATTTATCTGAAAGGTATTATGACAACAAGGTCAAGGAATTTCATGAGCACAAATTGGGGAAATTGACAACTGATGAGTACACCAATAGATTCTTGGAATTGTTGAGGTATGTGCATTACATCAAGGATGAGAAGGTAAAGATCCAAAGGTTTCTCAATTGATTGCCACATGATTTCTTAATTGGATTATTACTAGGATTGACACTAATGCCAAGAGCTTCGTATCACATGAGCACACAAGAACTGGTGGAATTGAAATTGCAATTAAAGGAAATGTTGGATAAGGGATGCATAATACCTAATACATCATGCTGGGGAGATCCATTGCTATTTGTAAGGAAAAAGGATGGAACATTAATACTGTGCATTAACTACAAACAATTAAATAGAGCCATGATAAAGAACAAATATCCTCTACCTAAGATTGATGACTTGTTTTATTAGTTGACAGGAGCTGCAATATTTTCGAAAATAGGCTTGAGGTCTTGGTGCCATCAGGTATGAATCAAGGATGAATACATCCACAAGACAAATTTTAGAACTAGGTATGGCCATTACGAGTTTGTGGTGGTTCCATTTGGACTCACTAATGCTCCAACAATGTTTAAGAGATTGATGAACAACGTTCTTAGTCCATATTTGGACAATTTTGTGTTGGTATTTGTAGAGGGAATCTTGATTTATTCTAAAACCAAGGAGGGACATGAAGGACATTTGGTAAAAAAAATTGCAATTACTAAGAGAGAACAATATTTCCAAATTAAACAAATCTAATTTCTTCTAATCACAAATTTAGTACTTGGGACATATCATTTCTAAGGGAGGAGTGGGTAGGAGATCCTGAGAAGATCAAATCCATCATGAAGTGACCTACTCCTCAGAATGTGGTAGAAGTTAGATCCTTTATGGGATTTGTTGGGTATTACTGGAGGTTCATTTATAATTTCTTAAAGATTGAGCATCCAATCACAATGTTGCAAAGGAAAGGGATTAAATTCCAATGGACATCAAAATGTGTAGCCAATTTTGAGTAACTAAAACATTTTCTCATGCATACACTAATATATAGAATAACAAACCTAATTATTATTATTATTATTTTTATGGTTTTCACTGATGCTTGTAAAGAGGGCCTCGATGGATTCCTAATGAAAGAAGGACAAGTGTTTTGTTAAGAATCGCGGAAGTTGAATGAACATAAGAAAAATTACGTCACCCATGACTTGGAGCTTGTAGCAATAGTGCATGCATTGAAAATGCGGAGGTACTAATTTCTTGGGAGGAAATTTGTTTTAATGTCAAATCATGGAGGGATGGGATATTTATTTGACCAACCCAAGTTGAATGCAATATAGGAAAGGTGGCTAGCCTTGATTAGTGAATTCGATTTTGAAATAAAGTATATCAATTGAAATAAAAACAAAGTAGCAAATGCACTTAGCAGAAGACTACAAGTGGCTCATGTGGTGGCCATTAGTACATGTGAATTTTATATAAAAGAAAGGATCAAAGAGGCATGCATCAAGACATTGAGTACTATTAGCAAGTGAAGGAACACTTTCAACAAGCTCTAGAAGGAGCGTTAAGTAAGAACTACTATCTCATGGATGATGGTATGTTGAAATTCAAAGTTAGATGGCATGTACCTTGCATGGGAAACTTGAAGAATCTCATGTCTTATGAGTTTCACAAAAGATCTTATTGAGGTCATACTGGTTATTGGAAAATGATAACATCTATGAAAAATATGTATTATTGGCTTGGCATGAAAAAGGTTTTTTTTTTTTTCCTGAGTATAATTTCATATGCTTGGAGCGCTAGCAAGTGAAATTGGAGTGTAGACATCCAATGAGATTGTTACAACCATTCCCATTACTGAGTGGAAGTGGGAAGTCATTTCCATGGACTTCACAATAGGATCAATAACATCTAGACAACATGATGCCATAATGGTGGTAGTGGAAAAGTTGAGGAAGACAACTCATTTTATAGTTGTCAATTCCACCCATAAGGAAATTTATATTGCTTATATTTTCATGAATGAAATATTTGTATTGCATGGTGTGCCCAAGAATATCATTTCCGATAGAGATACCAGGTTCACCTCAAAGTTTTAGAAAGCACTGTAACTAGTTTTGGAACACAATTAGCATTAAATATAACGTATCATCCTCAGACATATGGACAAATTGAAAGAGTAAACAAGGTGATATAATACAGCTAAGAATGTATTTCATGCATCAACCCAAGAGGTGGGAAGAGTTTTGCCTTTGGTAGAATTTTCTTACAACAATGGGTGCCAAGAATCATTGAAAATGAGTGTACAAAATCTGTGATAGGTTAACCTGATAATGCAATATAAATCAAAGCAGAATACTACAACCTACTTCTACTATCAATTTGTGGAAGATTAAAGATCAAGCTAAACAATATAACCAGAATAAGAAGAATCAATGGCACAATACACATGAAAAAACTTTGGGGAAATCCTCAGATAAAAACCCCACACTATTGTATTATCATACATGGTGGAAATACATAGGAATTATACAAAGCCTTAGCTCTCATAGCTAGCCAACTCTTAGTACAATCCTCACAGATGCTTATAGGCAATCTTGGCTTATCTCCAACCTTCCTTTCTTCCCTCCAAGATCCTATTTCCTTGCGCTGTTCCTTGTGGATGATTAACCTATTACCAAGTGGAAAAACCAGCCTTCAAAACTGCGCAATCCTCAAGGATGAATCCTTGAATGCATGCATGAGTTTTCTCCATGAGAAAACACATGCAACTGATAGTACATTGTCCTTGAACATTAATCTCAATTGGGTCTTTCTCAGAATAGACATGCATGATTTTATGATGAGGGAATCTTCAGTTAATTGGAGTATCACTAGTTGAGTGCATTAATGCATCAACTGACTGTTAACTCACTATTAGTTCCTCAAACATTTTGGAACTAATTTAACCAGACTTAACTCAATAAAATGAGTTAACTAATTACAACTCAAATATAGCTCAATCTTATCTCCTTAATTTAAGGGATAACTCTTGCATGACTTCAGAAAGACTTCTAACTTGAATTTCTCCAACTGATTAATTTAAAATAAATAAATTAATTATTTCCAAGTAGTTGTTAAGACTAAATTCGATTTTAATTCACAATTTAATTCAAGGAAAAATTAAATTGGAATATTCTTGTTGCCATATCTCAACACTCCCTTTCGACAAGAAAGGGATTATTTGCCACCCCGATCCTGTCTCTATGGAACTTGAATTTATTCTTTGACAATGCCTTTGTCAAAATGTCAACATCTTTCTCCTCTGTCAAAATATACAGCAACAACATGATCCTCTCAACCTATGAAAATCCATGAGCAACAAATCTTGCCTTATGATTCTCCACACTACCATCAGCAGCTTGCTTTACCTTGAAAAGCCAACGGGATCTCACAACTGACTTGTTCTCCGGTCTCGGACCCACGTCCCAAACACTGTTACAAACTATGGAGTCATACTCCTCCACCATAGCATCAACCCAAATCTGTTGCTGCACTACTTCCTTAAAGGAAGATGGCTCGGTATCAACACATTCCCCAAGAAGGGCCATGTATCCAGCATACCTCTCAAGTGACCTCCCCTGTATGTGCTGAGAAGATGGTGCTCCCACATTATCTCTCTCATCCTCCAACAATCTATCAGCTTCTCTTGTGCGCTTCCGTCCATCCCTAGAAGACTCTGCTTGAGTTGATGTCTCCACTCCTGGAACCTCTGCATGCAGCTGCTTCGCATCAGTCTGAGGCTCCTCCTCCTTAGGAACCAACATTTCCTCCACAACCTATAGTTGGAGCTCCCTCTCAAGAGAAACTCGAATGGCATTTTTCTCATCAAACTTGAGATCTCTGTGAACCACTGTCCTCTGACTGGTAGGCAAGTACACCCAATAGTTGTGAGATGTATTAGTGTACCCCAAAAATATCCCCAACTCTGCTGTTGGCTCAAGCTTCTTCCATGCATCCTTTGTCACTTGACAATATACCGATGAGCCAAAGATCCTGAAGTGACCCACATCTAGTCTCTTACCAGAGAAAGATTCCTTTGGTGTCTTCATCCCAAGTATGTGATGCGGGCTTCTATTCTGTAAATAGACCGCTATGTTGCATGCCTCAGCCCATAAGTTAAGTGGTAGGCCTTGGTCATGCAACATTTCCCGTGCTGCCCCTACAATAATTATGTTCTTCCTCTCGGCCACCTCATTCTACTGTGGGTTATGAGGTGCCGTCAACTCTCGTTTAATTCCTTCCGCTACACAGAAGTCCTTAAACTCTTGAGAGACATATTCTCCATTGTTGTTGCTTCTCAAAGCCTTGATCTTCTTCCCTGACTCTTTCTCGACCAAAGCTTTGAACTCACAAAACTTTGTGAAAGTTTGGTACTTCTTCTGCATGAAATAAATCTAGAATTTGCGAGAATAGTCATCAAAGAAAATCACATAATACCTTTGCTTCTCTGTGGATGACTTCGAGAGTGGTCCACACAAATCAGCATGAACTCGCTCTAAGATAACCTCTGCTCGACTGTCTCGATCATGAAAGGAATAATTGGTGTAATTTCCCAAGGTACAACTTTTGCATGTGTCAACTTGCTCAAGTTTACCTTTGGGAAGTCCTGTAGATATCTGCTGCATTATCTTCAAAGCCCCATGATGCAAATGGCCCAACCGCCTGTGCCACAACTCGCCAAAGTCTTGGCTTTGCACCAATTCTGCTTTTGTACTCAATGTTGCACAATCATCTACCTCTAATTTATAGAGATTGTTCACCCGAATCCCTATCCTCTTGGTCTAACCCATGGCTATGTGCCTTAGGAACACCTTTCCTTTACTGAAGACAACATTGTAGCCTTTGTCCTCCAACATCGTGACCAATACCAAGTTCTTCTTCAGTCCAGACACATACATCACGTCTGTCAAGGTGAGAGGAGCTCCATGCTCCCTTTGGAAAGCAACCGTGCCCACTCCTGAAACACTATACCTCCCGTCGTCACCCATATCTATGCGCATCTTGAGGTATTTCTCCTCCAAGGCACTGAATAATTTTTTATCATCGGTCATGTGGAATGAGGCTCCACTGTCAAGATACCAGACACAACCCATCATTGATGACACCATGCATGCGATAAGGGTAAAGTCCATTTCGAACTGAGAGGCTAATGCCTCACCTTCCGATCCTTCCGAGGATCCCTTCTTGGACTTCTTCGATGGGAAATTAGTTGCATAATGTCCCATCTTGTGACAATTAAAGCATCTTACTTTAGACATATCACTCTTCTTCCCTCCATGAGAAGAATTCGATTTGAAATGGGAAGCCTTCCCCTTACCTTTCCTTGCCTTACCTGCTAAGGTTAGATTTTCTTCATCATCATTCTTGGATGAAGAACCATCTCGTGTGCTCCTTTTGATCTCCTCCTACATAAGATTTGACCATATTTGTTCCCAATCCGGCAGTTTCTCCCTTCCATTCACAGAGTCCTGGTAGCTATTCCAACTCTTTGGAAGGCCAAGGAGAACGAGGCTCACCATATCATCATTGGCAGTAGTTATTCCCACACTGCCAAGCTTATCTCTACAGGTGGTGAACTTGTTTAGATATGTGGAAATAATATCACCCTTCTCCATCTTGATTCTTCGAAGCTTATCCTTAAGCGCCAATTTCCTATGGTCACTACTGTTCTGGTAGAGGTCCTTCAATGTCTTCCACATTGAAAATGGAGTATCCTTCCCATGGAGACTCGAGACAATATGGTCTCGAACTCCCTCAAGGATGATCCATCTTGCCTTTGCCACACACTTCTTCCACTTAGCCAACTCTTGTACATTAGTTGAAGCTGGCTTTGGGATTTCTCGATTAATGAATTCCTTCAAGCCATTGTCTTCTAGTACAACCTCCATTCTATCTTTCCATGCTATGTAATTCGAGATACCTTCCAAGGCATACTCGAGTCTCAAGCCATAGAATTCCATTGGCTAACATTGAAGTATGATATGAATTCAATTTTCACCTACAACCCCAAACTTCAAACTTCGAATTCTCTTCTCAGTATACTATTCACATCTCCGATACCATGTAGAAATTCTGTGATAAGTTAACACAATAATGCAATATAAATCAAAGGAAAATACCATAACCTACTTCTACTATCAATTTGTGGAAGCTTAAAGATTGAGCTGAACAATATAACCAGAAGAAGAAGAATCAATGGCACAATACACATGAAAATACTTTGTGGAAATCCTCAGATAAAAACCCCATATTATTGTATTATCATACATGGTGGAAATACATAGGAATTATACAAAGCCTTAGCTCTCACAGCTAGCCAGCTCTCAATACAATCCTCAGAGATGCTCACAGGAAATCTTGGCTTCTCTCTAGCCTTCCTTTCTGCCCTCCAAGCTCCTATTTCATTGTGATGTTCCTTGTGGATGATTAGCCTATTACCAAGTGGAAAAAACAGCCTTCAAAACTGCGCAATCCTCAAGGATGAATCCTTGACTGCATGCATGAGTTTTCTCCATGAAAAAACACATGAAACTAATAGTACACTGTCCTTGAACATTAATCTCAACTGGGTATTTCTTAGAATAGACATGCATGAGTTTCTGATGAGGGGATCTTCAATTAACTGGAGTAGCACTAGTTGAGTGCATTAATGCATCAACTGACTGTTAACTCACTATTAGTTCCTCAAATAGTTTGGAACTAATTTAAATGGACTTAACTCAGTAAATTGAGTTAACTAATTACAACTCAAATATAACTCAATCTTATCTCCTTAATTTAAGGGATAACTCTTGCATGACTTCAGAAAGACTTCTAACTTGAATTTCTCCAACTGATTAATTTAAAATAAATTAATTAATTATTTCCAAGCAGCTGTTAAGACTAAAATTGATTTTAATTCAAAATTTAATTCAAGTACAAATTAAGTTGGAATATTCTTGTTGCAAGATTTCAACAATCAGTCATTTTGAGGCTTTATATGGAAGGAAATGTAACACACGCATAAGTTGGAATGATCTAGTGAAAAGGTGCTTCTTGGACCTGATATGATGAAGGAAATGGAATAGGAAGTAGTTACTATTAGGCGAAAATTGAAAGTGGCTCAAGAGAGACAAAATAGCTATGCTAATCAACAACGAATATTGCCATAAGAAATTCCAAGTGGGGGAGCATGTTTAACTCCACATCAGACCAAGGAATATTTCACTAAGAGTTGGGTCTTGTACCAAGTTGACACCAATGTTTTGTGGACCATTTTAGATCTTAGAAAGGGTGGGATTAGCAGCTTAAAAATGAGCCTTTCCAACCCACAATGGAAGCACTTTATTTTCTTAATAAGTATGTGCATGATGCTAATCATGTTGTTGATTGGTTTGTGATATAAGTGGAATCTGGGGGACAATTCCAACTAGAACCATAATGCATTTTAGATGGGAGGCAGATCATGCTCCAGAATCGAGTAATTGAGTAGGTCAAGGTGCAATGGAAGCACTTTGAGCTAGATGAAGCCACTTGGGAAATTATTGATAAAATGAGGTAACTTACCCATTTTTGTTTATTTTGTAAGTAAATGTAAAAATAGTTGTGTGTATATAAAGCTCGTTGTTGAAATTTTTGTTATGTGTAAACACTGAGGGCGGTGTTCATATAAAGGGGTTGCGTCTGTAACAACCATTTTTCTACCCCTCCTGTAAATGTCACCATGAATTATAATTCATGTAAATAATGTGTAAATACAAATAATGAGTAGGATGGAGGAGTGCACATAGATTCAAAGGTTTGAGGAGGAGGAGGAGTTGCTTGGGAAGTGATTAAACCCATGGTACTTCATTTATTATCCTACCAGTTCCCTGACTGAGTTTAATGGCCTACATAGCAAGAAGGGAGGTTGAGTATAGGTTCCATGAGAGAAGGTCGAACCCCATACTATCCATATCCTCGTAGGGTGTGTTGGTGTGTCCAACATGCAAGAGGAGGTAACTATGTTAGTGATAAAAAATAATTAGATGGATAGGAAGGGGAGATAACATGTGGGATAGGGGAGGATTCAGAGTGGTATGTGCATAAAAACATACATATAGTGTGCTAGAGAATACTCAGAGGTGCATATGAAAAATGTGAGAGAGCTTGCACAAGAGAAAATGGATGTAGTGTATGCAAAGAAGCAAGACCATGCCAAGGAGGATGGCACAAAGTAGAGACAAGAGAAGAGTAGGTGGAGACAATGTGTGCTTTGGATTCCTAAATAGTAAGTGGAGACATTGTGTGCTTTAGACTCCTATTTAGTAGGCAACGATGTTGTGGGCTCTAGATTACTATAGTGTTTATTTGGTAGAGACACTCTGTGCTCTGGAGTTCTGTTTAGCAGGTGGAGACACTGCATGCTCTAGGTTCCTGTGTAATTTTGTAGACCGTATTGGTGTGAAATTCCCTTGAGCACTTAACTCCTTAGACTTTGAATTCGACTTGGGAGTGGCCAGCTGAAAGAAAGATTGTAGGGTAGTAGGCCTATGGTTGGGTGGAGAGTTGAAATCCCTCCCTTAGTTTCCAATCATTCAAGTTATATATATAGGTGTATATGATTACATATGTGTTGTGCTATAAATGATGAATATTCTTTGATATGTGTTATAACAGTGAATGTGTCAACATTGGAGAAATGTGATATTCATGTTTGTCTATAATGAGATGCCTTATATGTATGTTCTCATGGTCATGCAGGACTTCAATGCCTCTGTGTTTGCTGAGATATTCATGAAGTGCAGAGCTATTGTCATGGTTATTAATGGTTGCTTGATATGTTCAACTAAACTACAATGTGTGAATTCCATTGTTTGGTATGCTATGGGTATCATAGATCTTTCACTATTTAAGATTATTATTTGTCTTTGCAATGTATGATATAGCATTGGATCTGATAGTGTTGTTTGGTATCCCTTTTGTGGTATAATATGATGCTATCATATTTGAATTTACAAAGTGATGTTACCTATGGTTTAACGTGTTTCATTGCCTAATAGTAGGCACATTGATAGACCCATTCATTGTATTATGGCTATTTATAGTATTTGGCATGCTGAACATTTAGGTAAAGGTTTATCTCTGTAAAGTGGGTGTTCTGAGCAATGCCTTACTTCAAGGAGAATGTTGGAAAAGTCCCTTGAATTTCTTATAATTTCTAAGTCTGAGTATTTCCACAAATTAAACTTGTTTAAGGGGCCAAATAAGTTATTGGAAGGAAGTTATATCTAGGCTAGATTCACTTTAGGCCTAGCGAATGTCTCTGAGAATCCATTTATACTTTTGGATCTTCGTGAATGGACTAGATTCGAAGTAATCCAGATATCTCATGGAGGACATGAGAAGGAGGTAATATTAAATGAGGAAGAGCCATATGTTATATTGTTTGGCAAGTGAATTTGGGCTCTGGGTGATCCGAGAAATTGTCCATACTGAAAAGTAATTGTGGGCTAGATATGAGGAAAGCCAAATTTACATCTCCATGAAGGTATCTAGGGTGGGACTTAGCCTAGCATAATTATTTGCATGAGCTGGATTGGAGTGGAGCCAGACTTTGCATGACATAGAGTTATTTTAAGAGTGGGCCCTCTTGGTGATAACTTGTGTGGGATCATATTCATTTGGAGTAGGGTGACATTTGGAGGTTGAGGGGTCTAGGAGGTATGCCAACACACAAATTACATGCACATTTGTATATCCCATAGAACCTGATACATAGGAAATCATTGTAAAACGTGAAGGGGTTGTTGGGTTTGGAGCCTAATTATCTTTTATATTCAAAGGTATCGCCACATTGGACCCCAGTTCGTTGCCGATCGTAAAATATTCGCTATAGGGGGGGTCCTGGCGGGGGTGGGCGGGGAACTACGACCTTTGGGAGACCCCCTGGTGGGGGGATCGAGGGAAGTTCCCTCAAAGCTAAGAATATATGTAAAATTGCCTTGTAAAATGTTGTAATTTTGTAGTCAATCTAGTCTGTTCATTAGTAGGAGATCTGATAGTAGAAGTTATGTTTAATTTAGGGTTTTTTCCCTAGAAGACAACCCGAATTATAGCGGATTTACTGTAGGTTTTATCTCTTCAATTTGCTGGATAATATAAAAAGAAGGACTGGCTGTTTCTCCATGGACATAGCCCAAACTGGGTGAGCCACGTATATCTGTGTCTCTCTTGTTTTATGCATTTTCTGTGTTTATATTTTTGCAATATTTTTTGTGTTACATTGCTCTGTAATATATAATTCTCTAACAATTGGTATCAGAGCCGAAGGTCTATTTGACTAATAAACTCATAGGAGAGAAGGGTTCCTGGTTCGAGTGGGAGCAATGGCGGAAGATGGTAGGTTTAGGGTCAAAAAATTTAATGGGCAAAACTACCAGCTGTGGAAGATGCAGATGGAAGATTATTTGTACTAGAGATATCTGTACCAACCATTGAGCGGAAAGACGAAGAAGCTGACGAGTATGACAAACACAGAATGGGATATTCTCGACAGAAAAGCACTTGGAACAATAGGGCTGTGCCTAGCGGCATCGATAGCATTTAATATTTCAAAGGAAATGACAACAGAGGGTTTAATGTCACCATTGAACAAACTATATGAAAAACCCTCGGCCTCAAATAAGTTATTTATTATGAAGTGTTTATTTAATATGAAGATGTCAGAAGGTGGATTGTTCCTTATCATTTAAATGAGTTTAATATAGTTACTAGTCAGTTAAGTTCTGTATGGTAACTTTTGATGATGAAGTTAGGGCTCTGTTATTTTTGTGCTCATTGCCAGAAAGTTGAAATGGTTTAGTTATGGCCATTAGTAACGTTGTCTTTGGATCTATTACTTTAAAGTTTGATGATGTTGTCAGTGCAATCCTTAGCAAGGAAATGCGACGAAAAAGCTTCGGTGAGACATCAGGTAATGCTTTGACTGCAGAGACTAGGGGAAGAAAAATGGAAAGATGAAAGAGCCCTGGATATCACAGTAAGTCAAGAAAAGGCAGATCCAAGTCCAAATCAGGGATAGTGTGTTGGAAATGCGGGAAGAAAGGACACTTGAAGAAAGACTGCAAGTCTCGAAAAGGAAAAGAAGGAGACACGCAACAAGAAAATAATCATGAAGCAAATGTAACAGGTGATGTGTTGCAAGATGCTTTGCTTCTTTCATTGGAAAATATTATTGATGTTAGGGTGGTAGATTCAGGAGCCTCATTCCATGCCATACGTAATAGGAAACATTTTTATGATTATGTTCAAGGAGATTTTGGATAGGTTCAATTGGGTGATGATAAACCTTGTAAAATCATTGGAATGGATATAGTTTTCATAAAACAACAAAATATAAATCAGTGGCTATTGAAGGAGGTAAGGCATGCTCCAGATCTAAAGAAAAATCTGATTTCAACAGGGTAGTTGGGAGGTGAAGGTTGCGTAACTACTTTCACAGATAAAACTTGGAAGGTCACTAAAGGATCCCTAGTAAAAACGAAAGGAGAAAAGGTTGGTACATTGTACTTATGCAATGATATTTCTAATTTTGTTAATGCTTTAACCTCTACAGGAGAAGATACGACATTGTGGCATCATAGGCTTGGGCACATGAGTGAGAAGGGGATGCAGATTCTTCACTCAAGAAATTTTTTGCTAGGTTTGAAGCATGTTGATTTAAAATTCTGTGAGAATTGTGTTTATGGAAAACAGAAGAGAGTCCGATTCCTTAGAGTTGGGAAAGAAATGAAGACCAAAAAATTAGAGTTTGTGCATATAGATGTATGGGGACTTGCTCAGGTATCATCTCTTGGTGGCTCTCATTATTATGTTACTTTTATTGATGATGCAACCAGAAAAACTTGGATTTATTGCATTCGAAATAAATCTGATGTATTTGATACTTTCAAGAAATGGAAAGCTTTAGTTGAAAATGAGACAGGAAAAAGGTTGAAGTGTCTCAAATCAGACAATGTAGGTGAATATTGTAGCAAAGAGTTTGATAGGTAATGTTCAGATAATGGAATTTGTAGAGAGAAGATAATTCCATAAACACCACAAGAAAATGGTGTGTCAGAAAGGATGAACAAAACAATCATGGAGTGCACAAGGCAGGGAAAATTTTAAGAACCACCCTAAATTTATATGTATAATAAATGGGCGAATCCCCATGACACATAGGAAAAATGGGAGGTGATTTTATCACTAATATAATATATATATTTTATTTTGTTGGCGAATCTCTCACCATATTATATTATCTTGTAAATTCATGGCGAATCTTTCACTGAATTATAAAATCTTGTAAGATCTTGGAAAATCTTTCACTGAATAATAAAACATTGTGAAGTCTTAGCGAATGTTTTGTTAATGTATGAAACCATATATGATAATAATAAAATATATTCATTAAATTGTAATATACTAACATACATGTTTGGAAAAAAGAAACATAATTTTCACTTCCTACAAACAATGTTGCAACGTTTAGTGGCCATGTTTGTCATGGTAGGAGAGATTAATGTTTTCTCTACCACTTTTATCAAGCTACCACTTTTTCCAAGCTATCAAATTTCTTTCTTATTCCATAGACTCCATCTGGGAGATAAAAAAAACACATCAAGTTTGTTTACCCCAACACGCCAACAAGTAGCAAGCCCCAACTATATAATATAATGAAGTAGTAGGTATCCCAAAGGCTTGAAAGCAATCTAATGGAAAGAAATTACCATTGTCAGAAGCCTTCCAATCAATATATAAATATATAAATGTATATTTATTATTATTTTAATTGGAAATCTTCAATTAAATTTTAAATTTAATTACGTCTTTCCCAATCTAAATTTCTTATTAGCATAATTCACTACCTTCATATCATTTTTAACAGCGTTATAACATGTGGATTAATTTCCTTTTTGGTGCACAATCTTCACCTTTTAGGACAATATGGTGCAGTGGCCCAACCCCTATAGATCATTATGACAAACTAAGAATAGTAGAGAAGATGAAAGGTTGTACAAACCAACATATTTTTCAAACAACTAATCCAAGATTAATACCTTAACTTTTTCATGAAGATATCATATTGAGAATGTTTCAAATGGTGGGAAATCTCGACAGTGACTATCTCTCTTCTGCTAGGGTGATGCGAAAAGAGTTAAGATTTCATTGTTTTGATTTTTTTTTTGTTAAATAAGAAAAAACCAATATTAATGGAGATATCGGTATTTTTTACTAAATTATGTGAAGTGACTAAATGTAGCTTTAACCATTCACCTTAAGATTATTTTTACAATATAATTTCCTAAGTCTATTTAATATCTTCATTATCATAAAAACCAACCTATATCCATCTTAACTCCACATCTACCACTCTTAGAGGGATGAAATCTATTTATGCCTCCCAGTACTTGGTAGACCCAGAATTAAGATGGATCTACGCTGATAGAATTTCACCTTTAAATAGTCTATGCTCAC
>APFE030071164.1:25785-47188 GCA_000404065.3 Pinus taeda
CATTGTGTTTATCTCAAAAGGCAAAATGATGGTAGCTATATTATATTGTTATTGTATGTAGATGACATGCTTGCTGCAGATTCTAACACACAGGAAACAAATGCGCTCAAAAGAAAATTGGTAAACTCATTTGCAATGAAGGATTTGGGTGCTGCAAAACAAATCCGTCGTATGAGAATAACTAGAGATAGGAAGAGTCACAAATTAACATTATCTCAAAGTGAGTACATAGAAGAGGTGTTGAAAAGGTTTAATATGCAAAAAACAAAAACAAGTTAGTATACTTTTGGCTAGCCATTTCAAATTAAGTAAGGAGGAGTGTCCCAAGACTCAGGAAGAAATGGCTCATATGTCCAAAGTTCCATATGCATTAGCAATTGGAAGCTTAATGTATGTAATGGTCTACATAAGGCCTAATATTGCACATGCAATGAGAGTTGTAAGCAAGTACATGAACAATACAGGAAAAGAACATTAGATGGCGGTGAAGTGGATTCTCAGGTATTTGAGAGGTGTTATAGACATATTTGGGCACTGCAACCCCAATCTTATATGTCAATAAACCAAGGGCTCTTTAACCCCTAAAAGTCTTGTTTCATACCCTAAAGGATCATGGTCAACTAATTACATAATTCCCTAGAAGTTCCACCTGAAAAACCACTCAGAACTAGCCAAAAATGGACCATACTAACTGCTCCACTGTCAGGGTGCGATGCATATTGGCTCCTACACTAGCCAGGTGCAATGCATACTGGCTCCTACACTAGCGAGGTGTGATGCATACTGAAGAGGTCTTCTGTGGGGTGCAATGAGCGAGAATGGACAAATGTCTGAGACAATTTGCTAAGTGGATGCTCATGGAATCTTCTAGAAACTTCTCCCTTGACACTTGCCTCTCTGAATTTGCCCAGGGATGAGTAAGAGATCCAAGAAATCTCCAAGTGGAACCATGAAAAACAAGTGGAATGACACTAATAAAAAAACCCAGAGGTGACTCACACCCTTGCAGACATCTATAAATGGATCCCTCATCTGAGAGATCTAGAGGCTAGAATTTTGTAATTTGTAAGGAAGTGCTAATAGTTTGTCTTTGACAAGGAATTGTATTGTTGGGTGATCTTGCTTTCATGAGGTGAAGAGGGCTTTGATGCTGGGAGTATGATGCTGGATCAGACAGCTGGGTTGTAATCCTATCTTCTATTATTAATAAAGTTCTTTGAGTTTTCCTCCATACAATCGTGTATTTGTGAATGTTGTTATTTGTAAATGCCATTGTATGCTCATTGTATTTCTGATTCTGTAATGTTTATGATATCATAGATCAAGATGCTTTGATGGTGTAGTGTTGCTTCATTTCTACAGGTATTCTCTAAGCGGGACAAGTAGGAGAAGAGTTGCAAGCTTTGTTAAGGAGGAGAGAAATCAAGCAAGGAGTCGAGCGGAAGATCCAGGTTGGTCTCTTTGCTTCTCCCTTATCTATCATACATAGAGGAAATTGCAAATGGTTTTGATTGTTTGTTTCTAGGATGGGTGCCAATCCTAGTGGGACTAGCAGATTGAAAAGACACTAGTTTTCCCAAAAACAAAATGGCGACTCCACTGGGGATCGAATAGTTTGTTTGTTTGTTATTGTTTTTTTCTTTATAAACTATATACAGAGCCTGAAGTTAGCCAAATAGCCTTGGAACTGCTCTTGCTATGTAATTGCAAAGTAGATGAATTTTGCTTCAGTCAATCTTCGGTTTAGTTTATGAACTGAACATCTGACTTACAAGCATTCTAGATGCCCTTTTGGTAGCTCAATAACCTCCCAAGATCATACCCCTATACTTTTCTCTTTACTATCCATAATAGCTCAGCTTAATCCACTGAAATCAACTGCAAATTTGAGCCAAAACCCATCTCATTTGTGCTCCCTGGCCCATCACACTGTATGTAACTAGAAGCCACTATGCATCACACTTCTCGAGTGTAGCAAGTGCGATGCATCCCTATTTTTTTGAAGCAAAAGAACGATGACTAAGTAATCCTATTTCTCTCCTTGTAATTTGGGGTTTTTTGTCTTTGTTTTCAGCTCTGTTTAATTGTTTGTTGCTGCTTATGAACAATATCTCATTACTGAATCCTGCTTGCATTACATTGTTCAACCTCCATTTATTAGGATTAGTAAATGTTTTTATGTATTTTTCCATCATTTACAATCTTTTGTCGAAAAGTTACTTAAATTGATCTATCGTTTTTGTGCAAAAAAGTGTCGTAACTATCATTTTTGTGTCAAAAAGAGAAGTGTCGTTGAGTCTTCCTTCTCTAGGTAGTCGATTGAACTTTTTGATTTTGTATTTGATTTGATTTGTTGTTATGTAAAGTTTCGAAAGAATTTTCTTTCTGAAATTGAAAATTGTCGTTTAGTCTTCCTTTCCATTTTGAAAAGAAATTGTCGAAATGTCGCTTTGAGTGAAATGTTTCAGATCTATACTTAGTTATTTTTTTGGCATTCCTCACATTAAGGGAACGAAAAACAAATACATGCATTTTCATTTGCATTTAGACTATGTGCGAAAGATGACTTAGGAAAAGTACATTTAGTGTGTGCTCTTTGCTCTTTGTTTGAAAGAATCATAATCTTCTTTCCTTAGTAGCTAGGATTTTCATTGCTAAAAATAAACAATGATTGCTTATCACTATAGATTGCATTTAGTAATTTTACATTTACATCACGTGGTGAACCATTGAAAGGAAAAATTCTAAGCAAGATCAACTCTAAAATAAATTTCAATGAACTTAACAACGCTTTGGAACCTAATGCAACACATTTAAAGGTCTAGGCTAGAGACGTGTTCCGACGTCATAAAATCTAGTAACTATCATTTTCATTGAAGGTTGGGTGATTCCTCCTCTTTGATACGACAAGTGCTAGCACGGACTTGTGCTCCCTGTACCATCGAGTATATATTGGAAGACCACAATAGGCTTATATCCTTTATCCATAGGAAGCCATGTCTGCCACCCTATCAATCGCAGTGCACTGAACACAACATTCGAGAAGATTGACTATCATACATAAGTCCTTGGTAATTTATCTTTAATTTACCACCAAGGTGTATATTGCAGTTTTGTGATTTTTTTGGTAATCCTTCTATCTAGATCTCCAGAGTAGTCACTTTCGTTCCTTTTTGACTCCTTAAAAGAAAAGGTACATTTAAGCACTTGTCACTTCAGGCTCATTAAAAATCGAAGGGGACTAGAGTCATCTTTAGCTTTTTCTTGACTCTTAAAAATTGAAAAAGCAAAGTTATGTCAAAGCATCATTAAAATTTATTAAATTCAGAATAATATCCTTGTCCCTTTGTTGATCTTGGGTTGAGATAATGGAGTCCACCAATTAAGGAATCCCTCTCGAGGGGAATCCTAGTCCATTTTATTCTTGGGGAGATATTGGTGCTCCATATATGGCCACATTGTCCCTTCCAGGAATCATAATTGGTCTACCGGTCTGGCTTTTCTCAACCTTTGTCATTCAAAATACCGTGATTCCTCAGCAATCAAATCAACAACCAGTCAATACTGAAGTTGACCCTTTGCCTTCTTCTTCGTTTGTTTCTCCTTCCCCTTCTTCCTCTTTGCTTGGTGAAAATAGCAATGCTAGTAACCGGGTGATTGAGAAGAAGAAGAAAGGGAAAGAGAAGAAGAAGAATTCAGTTAAACAAGGAGGCAACCATGCAGCATCTGGTAAAAACCTGCACACTGAGCTATCCAAACCTAGACATCCATGCATAATTTGCAAAGGAGACCATTTTCATTGAGAATGTCCATGCATTCCTTGGATCTTGAGAGAATGGTCCCCCCGTTCGCACTGTTCGGCATCATCAACCTTTGGTGATCATGTTGATAGCACACCATCAACTAGTAATAGTGAAGTTCATAGATAGAAAGGAAAGGTCAAAACTCCATGTAGGCTATGTGAAGGGGACCATACCCTTCCCCGTTGTCCCTTCTTGGATGAGGCCAAGAGAATATTGCATAGCTATCCTGATTCACCGCAGCGACTTCCACCTAGATACAAGAAACTCTCACTAAGTCCTTTACTAGTTGAAAATCCGACTGACATAATTCAATTGTCGGTCGAAACACCTGTCATTGAGGGTGAATATTCTGAGTCCATATTGGACCAAAGTCAGTAGGTCGAGATGGCAGTCGACCCAGTCTTACCTTCAGAAGGTCCACTTTCAGATGATACCATTCCCAAAGAGAATGAGAATGATACTGTTCAAATTATTTTTATTACTTCAAAGTCCAATGAACTCGGGGGAAATCCACCCATTCCTTCACATTAGGAAGAGAATCCCCTAGTTCTCACTACCCAAGGAGTCAGTTCAACTATTTATTTGGTACCCCCTTCAAGCAGTCTAGTCGCTTCCTTCGATTTGAATTGACTAGCAAGATCTCACCTTCCTTCTAATGTACCATTCCAAATCGTAGTACAAGTTCACAAAATGATCGTGTCTGGCACTATCATAGATGAAGGGGCTTCAGTGAGTATCCTTTCCTCAACTGCTTGGAAAGTGCTTGGTTTTCCATCGCTTATGCTTGTTACTTAGAATTTGTTAGGCTTTAACAAAGGAACAGGTCGACCGTTAGGGATCCTTCCTAAGTTATCGATAACTTTGAGAAGGAAAACCATTCACTTGAACATGATGGTATTCCAAGGACCATTAGATTACAATATACTCCTGGGGCATGACTATGTTTACAACATGGAAGCTATTGCCTCAACACTCTTTCGAGTGATGTGTTTCCACATGAAGGCAAAATTCCCGCTGTTGACCAGCTTTCATTTCCCGGTTCGAGCACAACTTCAAGTCAAACATCATCCCTAAATGGCCCTTTTGTGTCGAGAATATCTCTTCAACCTTCATTCCATCCACCTAATTACCGCGAGTAGTCCGGTGAATGTAACGAAGCTTAGGGGGTATGCACCCTAGTCTGCTTCGGCGGATGAACCCCGCTGAAAAGATAATTTTCTCTGTAGGTTATGTGATTGGAAGTGTTATCTCACACCATTCACCTTTTTCTGTTTGATGGACAAAGCCCAGGAAGTGTTTTGACCACTGACTAAAACCATCCTACTTAACGTTTTTATGCAAGCTAAAAACGACCAATTTCATTTTTTAGCTTTTTGGCTTTTTAACTTTTTAACTTTTTAGTTTTTTAGTTTTTCATCTTCTTAAGTTAGGTGATTGGTCTGACACACCATTCACCTTTGTTTGCGTTGTAGACGAAGCAAAGGAAGTGTTTTGTCCAACTGTTGATGAAACCATCCTACCTAACCTCAGTAGTTCCTTAGCTTTTTAGTTTTTTCTAGCTTTTTAGCTTTTTAGTTTTGTCATTTCTAGCTCACATAAAAAGAAGCTGAGCATATGTTATCCCACGTTTCAAGCTCATTAAAAAATGAACCAGACCATGAGCAATGTTATGGCATGGGTCAAGCTTGTTAAAAATAAACCTACCACTGAGCATATGCTCCCAAAGTTCAATATCGTTAAAAAATGAACCCACCTTCGGTAAATAACCTTTGTGATTGCCATAATGTCAGCCTTTTGAGCCTTGGTTGTGCTCCTACCATCACCTCCATTCTTTTGGCCAATTATATGATTCCACTTGATTGTTTAACTTTTTGAGGAACAGCTATGATGAGTGGTCCTGTTGGCCACCCTCTTCACATCACCATGTTTTGAGAAGTTCCAAGCTTACTCCGAACCAGTGGCTACCCTAAACACCACCCATTCCTAAAAAAATGAGTCTAATTTAAACTCTTTTCAGACTCGTTAAATATGAAAATATTGTCGAGCTATTGGCCTCTCCAGCTTGCTAAAGTGATTGGAAGTTCCATCCCTCCTTTATATTTTAGTCTTTTTCGGACCTGAGGGATTATATCATGAAAAGGTTCGAGCGCTTGTTTTTTCGGCTCGCTAAAGTTATGAAAAAAATATCCCTTTCTTATTATTTTATCCTTTTTCGGACTTAAGGGATTATGCTACGAAAAGGAACCACTGGAGTTTCCTTTTCGTCCCTTTTCAAACTCTCTAAACATGAAAAGGTCGAGTTATCCTTATTGTTAAACTCGTTAAAACAATAGCGATAAACTTGTCCACCTAGACAAGAACGAGTTTCACTGTCGCTAGGCTCGCTAAAACATAGCGACAGGTTTTCACGAAGGGAAAATTATAGAACAAGCATATGTTATCCTCCTCAAGCTTGATAAAAATAAAGAGGTACTGGTCAGCAATGACTGGGGAAAAAGGGAAGAAAACTTCAAAGAACTTTATTGGTAGTAGGTCGCTCTTGAACATGAAACTTTCACTCCATCACCATGATTGAGTCGGATTGGATTATTCCATTCACCGGCCATATCACCATTGGTCCTCCATACCATCCATCTTTTGGGGTTAACGCTACAAATCCATCTCAGTGTCACCGATATGTTCAAGAGAAGTCATTCAGAGAATTCACCATCCAGTTAATGCCTCATCCACTGCAATAACTTCACCCTCCATTTTCATGACCGCCATTCCTGAACCTTGTATCGTCAGATCATTTTCCACCTCTAGAAAATCACTTGCTTCATTTCATGTTGTTGGTGTGGGATACATTAAGGCCCTCCTACGACAAGTCAATTCTTTTCGACATCAGCTCATTATCCATGAATTTGGCTTAGAAACAACCTTTTCAGTACTTTGAAGCTTGCATGCCTCAATGGAAAGTTTCTCACTTCTGGTGACAGGTTTACATCAATGGCCTTCGACCGAAAGATTTTGCATGGTATTCGACATTGGATCATATATTCACACCACGTGAATTGTACTGTAGTATCTTAAGGGTCATTATCATTATCGGTGATTCCTCTCACGTCTGTTAACAACTTACATTATTGGCTGGTAATCAGGTGATGTCTATCCATGTTTGACTTCAGGACATCTTTTCACATGGATCGACTTGTGCGTCAGGCGAAGATTGAACGAGTTTGAAGACCCCGGATCTAGTTTCATCCATCCAGGCTGCGATATATTTAGGAATATAAAGACATCAAATGTACACAGAAGATGCACAGATGATCATCCAAGCTAAGGGATGATGACTGTACATATAAAGAATAACCAGTCTACAACTGCAGACGATTATCTATTCTATGTACATGAAAATAAATTTATAAAGCTGAGCATGGGAATGCCCATCTCAACTAGATCATGGAAAATTATATTGTGATGATGTATTGTATTGTATCTTATACAGGTCACCTTCCAAGTTAAATACCTCAGATCCTCATGGTAAAGCATTTCACCTGACATCAAAATATTTACGACTTCATGCTTTAGGGGGCAACTGTTATAGACATATTTGGGCACTACAACCCCAATCTTATATGTCAATAAAACAAGGGCTCTTTAACCCGTAAAAGTGTTGTTTCATACCCTAAAGTATCATGGTCAACTGATTACATCATTGCTCAGTGGTTCCACGTGAAAAACCACTCAGAACTGGCTAAAACTGGACCATAATGACTGCTCCACTATTAGGGTGTGATGCATACTGGCTCCTACACTAGCCAGGTGTGATGCATACTGAAGAGGCCTTTTGTTGGGTGCAATGAGCGAGAATGGACAAATGTCTGAGACAATTTTCTAAGTGGATGCTCATGGAATCTTTTAGAAACTTCTCCCATGACACTTGCCTCTCTGAATTTGCCCAGGGATGAGTAAGAGATCCAAGAAATCTCCAAGTGGAACCAAGAACAACAAGTGGAATGACAATAATCAAAAATCCAGAGGTGACTCACACCCTTGCAGACATCTATAAGTGGATCCCTCATATTCATATGAGAGATCTAGAGGCTGGAATTTTGTAATTTGTAAGGAAGTGCTAATAGTTTGTCTTTGAGAAGGAATTGTATTGTTGGGTGATCTTGCTTTTCATGAGGTGAAGAGGGCTTTGATGCTGGGAGGATGATGCTAGATTAGATAGCTAGGTTGTAATCCTCTCTTCTATTATTAATAAAGTTCTTTGAGTTTTCCTCCATACAATTGTGTATTTGTGAATGTTGTTATTTGCAAATGCCATTGTATGCTCATTGTATTTTTTATTCTTCAATGTTTATGCTATCATAGATCGAGATGATTTGATGGTGTAGTGTTGCTTTGTTTCTACAAGTATTCTCTAAGTGGGACAAGTAGGAGAAGAGTTGCAAGCTCTGTCAAGGAGGAGAGAAATCAAGCAAGGAGTCAAGTAAAAGATCTAGGTTGGTCCCTTTACTTCTCTCTTATCTATCATACATAGAGAAAATCACAAATTGTTTTGATTGTTTGTTTCTAGGATAGCTGCCAATCGTAGTGGGACTAGAAGATCGAAAAGACACTAGTTTTCCCGAAAACAAGAGGTACCACAAATCAAACATTATGCTTTGATGGTTCAAACATTTCTCTACAGGGATATGTTGATGTAGATATGATGGGTGATAGAGATAACATGAGAAGCACAACAGGGTATGTGTTTACTGTAGGTGGAACAACTGTTAGTTGGGTCTCAAAATTGCAAAGTGTTGTTGCACTCTCAACAATAGAAGCATAGTATGTTGCTACTACAGAGGCTAGTAAAGAAATGATTTGGTTACAAAGGTTTTTCAATGAATTGGGTAAGAAGCAGGAGTTGGGCAAGTTATATAGTGACAACCAGATTGCCATACATCTTGCAAAGAACTCTACATTTCATTCCAAGACTAAACATATATAGCTCAAGTACCATTTCATACGGTCAGCATTGGAAGATGGACAATTGAAGCTAGAAAAGATACACACTAGCTGGAATCCTACAGATATGTTAACAAAAGTTGTAACCAGGGAGAAACTGAGAATTTGCTCAGTTTCAATTGGTCTTCAAGTATGCTGAAGAAGATAAGAAACAAACAAGTCCAAAGTGGAATCATTGTCCAGCAAATGAAGCAGCGGTGGAGTTTGCTATAATTAGTCTCCAAGTGGGAGATTGTTGGGTGTAGAGCCTGATTATATTTTGTATTCAAAGGTATCATCGTATTGGACCCCAGTTCGTAATGGGGCAGTAACGCTGCCCGTAAAATATTCACTAGAGGGGGTTCGAGGGGGGCGACTGAGACCTTTGGGAGCCCCCCCTGGCTGGGGGATCAGGGGCAGCACCCCTGAAGCTAAGAATAGATGTAAAATTTCCTTGTAAAATGTTGTAATTTTGTAGTCAATCTGGGTCGTCCATTAGGCAGAGATCTAATGGTAGAAGTTAGAAGGTAACCCCTCGCTATATATGAGGGAATTGTATTGCGTCTATGGATATCTGTATTCTGAGTGAGGAAGAGAGAGGAGATTGAGAGTGAAGAGGGAATTATAGTGGATCTATTGTAGGTTGTATCTCTTCAGTTTGCTGGATAATATAAAAAGAAGGATTGGTTGTTTCCCCGTGGACGTAGCCCAAACTGGGTGAACCACATATATCTGCGTCTCTCTTGTTTTATGCATTTTATGTGTTTATATTTATGCAATTTTTTATGTCTTTGAGGTTTCTACGAGTCTCATTATTATTTAGATTATCTTCCAGACACATTGCATAAGGTTTCTTTTTTATCGACGTTTCGAACTAGAAACGGTGGTTCATCTTCGAAATGTCGATTAAAAAAGAAACCTTATGTGATGTATCTGAAAGATAATCTAAATAATATTTTATGTGTTCCATTGCTCTGTAATATATAATTCTCTAATAGGGGTGAGACCCCATGGGACCCATGTATTTAGATATGGTGGCAGTGCCACAAATGACATCCATGGCTACATGGATGCCGCATAGGTGTTCTAGGTGATGTGGAACTTATCGAGGTGACGTGGCAGAGCCACGCGGGTTCCACTTGGAAATATCTTGCTGATGTGGTAAGACTTAATTGGTCAAATTTTAAAAGGGCATAATTTTCAATCCAAGAATCAAATTGAGATGAAATTTATATCATCGGAAAGCTCTCAATGAGTTGAACATGATGTTGGTGTTTATTTTAGGTTTTGAAAAAGTTGAAAAAGTGGGATTTTTGTAACCCCATCTTCATAATAGGGCGATGGAGGTCAGGTTAATTAAAAATAACACCTTCCATAACCCAAGGAAGTACTAAGGGGGTGGGAGTGAGCATTAAACTATTTCTTCTCCTCCAAGTCATAAATGGTTGCACACAAAAATCAAATGTAGAAAATGAAAGAAATTGACTATGAATTCTCTAATCCCTTTAGTAGATCCATAAGAAAGATGTCAAAAATGTTAGTCAATTTATATGCTAGATCCTCAACATATCATCAATCTAGGAACTTGTTTATGAGATGCAAGAAAAATATATGTAATATTAGATCCTATCCTATCCTATCTTAATAAATAAATGTCAACAACTAATTTACAATCCAAATTTAAATCAAATGGAATTAAATGGGACATGCTATATAGGTCTTGTTCTCTAGTTGGAAAAGTCAAAGAAAGGTTCATCACACACATAAGATAGTCTTTCACTAAGAAACAATCCTAAGTGTTCCTATCTCATTTAGGAAACATGTCCCGATTTCCAAATTTAATAGGTCTTATCCCACGACATCCATTAACAAATAAAGTGAATACATGTAAATATAAAGAGAAAAATAAATCTATGAGATGTCTAATTGTTGGGGTTTCAAGATAGAGCCTACTTAACACACACAACTTTCAATCTTTGATGGTATTTAAAACTGAGTGTTCATGAAATAGATAGGGAATTAGAAAGTGTTTCTCAACCCTTACAAAAAATATCTTTCCTTTTCAATCATGCAAAAAACATAACCAATGAAACAAGTCATGAATTGAGTAATGAACACAATTACTACGAAATCAAGGAAAACAAGCTACAATCTAAACTAGCAATTCTAAGCTATGCTATAGAGTAAGAGAAAAATAGAGCAATGTGAGTTGAGTTGGTGGGCCCTCGCAACTATAACGCTCCCTTCCCTCCCCTTATACTCTCCCAATAGGGGAAGGTATTACTTGTTGTTTATCTTGATTGGCAAGGTTAGTTATGAATATGGGATTACAAAAATCCTCTTTTTCCAACATTATCAAAGCCTAAAACAAATACCACCATCACATTCAACTCGTTAAGAGAAATATGGTGTTATAAATTTAATCTCAATCCATCTCCCAGATTGAAATTTATTCCCATTTAAAGTATACCAATCATATAAAGCTATATTGACAAGGAATTAGCATGTGGCATTCATGTGGCTCCTACTAACCCATGTGAAATTTCCTCATCATCACAAAAGAAGGCCGACATCACTAGGGGTCCCTATGTGCCTTGTGAAGTTTCTTGTTATACTTGGTTTGTTTCAATCTAGTGCTCCAACAATTTGACATTCATTAACATGCTCAAACATTCAGATCCCTTGATTTGCTTACTTTCCTAAGGGAAATCAACTTGGTGCCCATTCAGTCCTTCGTGGAGGATGTGCCCACATCCACATTTGGATCCCTGAATCCTGAATGCATCCAAACTTCAAAGTAATTTGGATACACCTAGAAATCTAACCTTCCACCTCATATCCACCCCATTCAACCGTCTATATATTTGTATCTGCCACAGGGAAATCTAGCCTCGGACGCATTTGGTCATGCAAAAATGTAAATTATTCTAGCACACCCTAGATGCCTAGATATGATATGTTAAAAGGTAAGTAAATCCAATCTAGTGGTGATCTGACCTCCACATAGGAGTGTTGGCCCTTGTAACCCACGTATAATGCATATCACTAGACCAATATGCAAGAATGATAAAGAGAAAGGAACAAGGAAAATGCAATTTTTTTTGTAAGATAGGGATATTTGCTTAAAACACCAAACTTTATAGAAGAGATGACCAAATCCTGTACACTGGCCTCCAATAGATGAAATAAGCATTCAACTCAGTTCTCAAGTGTTTTATTAGGCATTTCCTCCACATGGTAAATTCAAAGTGAATAGCTTGGATCATAATCCAAGCAATGAAATTTCTAGAGAATTTTGCATAGATTTACAGTTTACCAAGATATTCACAAGAGGCGAATCTAAAATTACGACCATATAGGCACTCAACGCCAAACATACGAATAACTGATAAATCATGAACAAGATAGTAGCTCACCGTGCTACCAATATTTCAATTCATAATATTTGAGATAGAAATGAATAAGTGTAATAACAACATCCAATCATCCACACATGATTATGCATAATCACAATATCATTCATCATCAAAATGTGGCTATTAAAACCTGAAACCAAATAGGCACAATTTTATACTTACTTGAATAAATTGAGATGGATGGAAACTAAAGGAGGGACTTCAACTCTCCACCCAACTATAGGCCAACCACACTGTAATTTATCTTGTAGTTGACCACACTCAAGCTGGATCCAAAGTCTGAGGAGAATCTTGCAAATGCTCTCTAGAAATAATCACCACAAAAACTCTCTTACTCTCTTTGAGAACAATCGCAGGCT
Organism: Pinus taeda; assembly: GCA_000404065.3. Classification (NCBI taxonomy): domain Eukaryota; kingdom Viridiplantae; phylum Streptophyta; class Pinopsida; order Pinales; family Pinaceae; genus Pinus; species Pinus taeda. Next base: position 38,341 of record APFE030071164.1, read on the forward strand.
TCGCCCAAGGCCCAACTAGGGTATTCCTCAGTTCAAGGATAACGAATCCTTTCTATATATAGTATGAAAGCTATTGTTGGCTTGAGGGGGCCTAACCCAAGTTCGGAGTTAATTAGATAAAAAAATCCCTACACTACTAGCCCTTTCGGCATCAACTCGTGGAGCGTGGATTGAAGTCTCACTCGAAGCAGTATGGGGGATGCTGGAACCAAGGTTTTACACCCTTGAGATGTCTGAGGTGTCGATTTAGTCCAATTGTGCCTACCTCTGCATAGGTCACTTTGCACACTATCCTGACCTTCAATACCTATGCGATCTATTATAATCACCTTTCACACAGCCCTAACCAGGGGTTGAGATGCTTTCGCACTGCTATGGCAGCACCCTCCACTATTTCCCTCAAACTACACTGCATATCTTACTTATTTTCTTAAAGATCTTACTTAAATTTGCGTAAACAGATATTCTATCTTGCATTCACTTGTTCAATACATTCATACATATTCGCACATCATATAAGCATTAAAAGTGTAATGCATATTCAATGTAACAGATGCATAAAACATAAAATAAATATACATAATGGATATGAAACTTCTCTTTATTAATGCTCCAACTGTTACAAACTTGACTCACCTTATGCATTCAGCTGCAGGGGTTCGCGCACTTAGCTGCAGACTACTAGGCCTCTGCACACTCAGTTGTAGAGCCTTCTCCTACTCTACAACCCAAAACTAGACTTTACACTTCAGATACTCTATTATGCTTCTATTCCATGATCATTAATTGATGTCTTTATCAACTTAGAGCCTTACTCTATTTATACAATCCCATGGGCTGCAGACCATGGGTAGATCTCTACAACTGACATTACATTACAAAATTGAGGGTAGACAACCCTATGAATATTTTACAAACTACATGCTCCATGCCCACAAAATGTGGAGTCTTTACATTGGGGTTACAACTTTTGACCAAAATCTGGGCTCTAAGCCCCAAAACCTCCCTTAGGGGATCTCGCACCTAACAGTCCCCCAACACAAACATCGTGACTCGCCCTCGATTCACTCTATTGGTGCATAGATATTTGTGCAAAGACCTCTCAAATCTGCTTGGATTGCTCCAAGATCAGCAACACACTGAGCGACCACCTGCTGCACTTCCTGGATGCGCCGTTTAGAGACCGCTATAGTTGAACTGCCTCCCTGAACCTGTTCTTGTGTACCTTGCATCTACACGATATTTTCTTCAATAGAGGTTGTAATGACACACAACTCATTAATCCATGGTTGTAACCGCACCTTCAAAACTGTTTCCTTATGTCTAGCAACATCCACCTACTCCTTGAGCACTTTCGCCTGCTGCATCTGTGTGAGCCTTTATGTAAGGGCAACTGTCTGTGCGGTCCCTTTTACTTCATCATATTTCTGCTATAGCTTGCATGCCTCTGTTTCTAGGCATTGTATGTTCAGGTCCTCTTGTAGAGTGGTGAGAACCTCGAACGACTCCTCGAACATCTTTGTGCAGTCTTTCACTGCACTGTTGACCTCCACTATCATGGCTATAATCATGTTGGTGCATTGTTCCTTGACCTATGGTAGAGTTGAAGGCCATGCCTTCAATTGCAGTTCGACTATCTGGAGGTTTAGTTCGAGCTAAACCCTGGCCATCCCTTCTTTTGCCTCACACAACCCTGTTGCTAGTTTCTAGATGAGTGCCTCTGCTGGTTCCTCTTCTTGGATGGCCAACTTCAAGATCATCTGGCAGGCTTCCTTGATCATTGGCAATAGCTGTCAGTTTTGCGCCACTACCTCATTGCACTGCAGGCTCAACTTTTTGATGTTAATGTGCTATTCGCTCATTACCTAGAGCGCGTGACCTTCCCTGACACGTAGTTCAGTAGTAACTCCATCTTGCAAAACATAGAGCATCTCTTGAGGTAGCGCAACCATATTTATCCCAACTCCCTTTAGTCCACTGACAATAGGCCTGTCGGCCTCATTTTCTGTCATGAGTGCTCCCTCTAGTAGCACTATAGTTTTGTTCATTTGGGCGCGCAACATTTCCTCGACCGTGATTGTGCCTAGTGCGAGGCTAGTTGACATAGTACCAACCTGTGGAGTGCACCTGCAACTTCTGTATCTATGCCCGTAGGGCTCCCAACACCATCTATTGTTCCTCTGCAAACTTCTGGAGGGCTTCTGTGGTGACATCCCTCACCATCTCCCCAATGTCATGTTTGCTAGGTCCTCCCCTTTGCAAGGGAGTCGGGTAATTATGTGAATTAAGTGGTTCGTGATGGGGATGGGTTCCTCCAGCCACAAACACCCATCATGCACCAGACAGAGCAGCTACCTGATGATGAAAATAGTGACTGGCGCACGATGGTAATGCGACACCCAGAGCAAGTTTAACAGTCTTGCCTTTTCTACACCTCTCATCCACTTACGCGGATCAAACCCTATAAATCCCATCGACACATCTTTTTTCTGGCGCATGAGTTGCATGGATGCTAAATGTAGGAACTTCTCATGGTCCACGAGATCCCAGTCTTCAAACTATAGTGCAGTTACTCACCCCAAGTGTGTTCCATAAAAAATGATGTCGTCGGGGAGCAATGGAGTCTACAGAGAGCTCTTGCTCTCATCTAGGTGTTTGGGCACCTTTGCTTTCCCCTTCTGTGGAGGAACATATGTGGGTAGCCTGGTCAGAGGGTCCATACCCTAGGTTTCTACCTCCATGTCTACATCCTCCTCTTCCTCCTCTACCAATATTTCTTCAAAGTCTTCCTCCTCATCAGCTTCTAAATTAATCGCCTTCCTCCTTTCTTCCATGGTAAGCCTAGTCCTTAATAGATTCCGAGGGGACACACGCACTGGTACCATAGACTACTTGTCTTTCTTGGGTCTCAGAGTGCGCAGCGATTTAGGGATTTCTGCAATTATCCCGACACTTTCTAGGGCTTCTCCTATCGTCGTTGCCTGCACAGCCTCCTCAACGATCATTACAGTATCCATGGCTTCCTCAAGCACGACCATAGTGCTATTCCACAATTCTCTCAATGGCTCGGGTAAGTTCTCAAACAACGACTTCACCTTCAAAAGATTGAACAAGTCTAGGTTCATGTGTGACTAGGCATGCAACATATCAGTTCTCAAATTAACAAGAGTTTTTTATTGGACACCCCTTTGTAATTTATAGCACGTTTTGAATTTGAATTCGACCGTTCCCCCCACATTCGGTCCATTAATGTTCACTTGGCGACAGATTTTCATGAATCTAACCCATAAAGTTCACCTTAAACGCCTGCTGCCTGCTCCATTTGGTCTCAAACCAAGCATCACATTGTGAATAGTGTCTATAATGGTTACTTTCTAGCCAACCTGTGTGGCATCACAAATACCCTCGCGTTGTTGCGGACCGTGTGACACTTCGCTACTGTGCACTGTCCTGACATGATGCAGCTCCCAGGAAGAGCAGTTTATAGTCCCGTGCCTCCTTTCAGCTACCTGGAGCGCTAAGACTATTCTTCTGTCAGCTGGTCAGATGGCTGGGCCACTTGTGTATAGCTTCAAACGTCTACCATTTACTTTTCCTGGGAAGAGTTCACCATCTAATTTTACCAATTGCACTGCGTCACCATCTGTGATCTCCTTAATAACATATGGTCCCAGCCAATGCATACTGAGCTTCCCTGGGAATTTATCGAACTTACTATCATACAACAACACCAAATCATTCACCTTGAAGGTACGCAACTTAAAATGTCGATCGTGGCAAGCATTTTCATGTTGCTTTTGCACTTGCTGGTGGAATCCACCCAAAAACAGTTCTTCTTCGAGCTCCTCCAACTACGCAAGCCTCTCCTCTAGGGCTCCACGATTCGTCATACTTGTGAGTGCCCCTATGTGTAGACTAGGCATGATGTATTCCATAGGCATTACAACTTCCACTCCATAGACAAGCCGAAAAGGTGTCTGTCCCGTTAGTTTCTTGCATGTCGTCCTATAAGCCCATAATACTGTGGGTACGTGTAGGTCCCAATCACTTCGCTGAGCATTGCATACCTTGTTCAGCATGTAGCATACCTTTTTGAATGATTCTGTGTGGATAACCTTTTGTGCGATTGTTCTTCCTACGTAATGTCTCCCCAACATTAAGAGACATTTGCACATTTCCTCCCCCAAAACACATTTATTGATCATACCTTTCAATGTGGAGTTCATGTGTATCCTTGTAGGTTGTTTTCCATATGCCTACGTCCACCTGGCCAGACTCGCATGCAGATCATCCTATCCATTGTATTTTTCTATCAATTGCACCCTAGGCTTCCCAAATTGCATGCACATCATTCTCCTACATTTGCGTGAGTCGTTAAATATCCCTTTGTGCGTACCCCACCACCTCATAGGTGTAGCATGCAGTACCCAATCCAAGGCCTGGAAGTGTTGATTTTCCAGTGCCTCCCTTTCAAATTTATTCAAGAAGGTGTCTACCTCACTTAGACCATCATAAGTAGGTAGGTTTCTTACTTCTGTTGATATGAAGTGCAGGGACCTTATCATCATATTGCAATTAGTGTAGTTACCTTATGTAACCAATTCTGCCAACGCTCCGTCTCCTCATCTGAATCTGAAGTACAAGAGCTTTTGCGCTCCCATGCAATCTACCCATCCAAAGTGGGATTCACCCACTCCTAGTTTCATGCCGTTATCTTATAGATGCAATCAAAATCATCATCACTTTCATAATCACGCATCGACTCCATATAGCGCGCTCCTTTAGCAGGGTCTAGGGGTATAACTACACATAGTGACTTCTTCTCAAAAATCATCTTGTGCTTCTTCAGATTAATCACCCCATTCATGTCAATGGTCCAATCAATTCCTAAGAGCATGGTGTAGGGATTTCCATCATCAATAATCTCTATCACTTCAAAGTCTGCTAGCGTGCTTTCTCCCTCAATATCCACAGTTATTTCTTGAAATCACTCCATGGGTATTATTTTCTGCTGGTTCTCCATTCATAGTTGAATAGGAGACCACTGTAGCATAGGTCTCCCCATTCACTCCAATGTCCTCTTCGGTAGAACATTCACATATGATCCTAAATCTAGGATAACTTGATCCATCTCATATTTTCCGATCTGTGCAGTTATTCTCATCTCTCTTCCCATTCTTGTCTTATGTTTTCCAATCTTCCTAATTACACGCGGTTCTCCTGGCACAGTCCCATCGCATCTGTTAATGAGTTCTTGTAACCCTTTTACTGCCTTACTATCACATAGTAGCTTCATACATGTCTCTAGGAATGTTGTGAGAATAGATGGGTCCATCTCCGGCTCCGATTAATATTTTCTTCCTGAAGTGGAGGCCTCAACAAAGCTCTTCTTAGCTTCCATGAAAGTTTCCTAGGTGCGCTCCAAATCAAACTCCGCTTCTTTCCTCGAAGCTTTGTGAACCAAAGTACTATCTTTTGGCTATTTGCCTTTGTCATCTCCCATTGCGATTCCACTTCGGAGCATAATGTTCACATTTAGATCTTCCTCTTGCGGCTCAGACCTCATCATCTGCAGGTTCTGAGTCAGGGGAGGTGGTAGTGCTCCTTTATCGTGTATCCTAGCTATCAGCATAGGACAATCTTCTATCTTATTATCAAACAAGGTGTAATATAAACATGACGGACGCGTTGGGTTTGTACAATCACAAGCATAATGTCTTGGCCCTCTGCAATTGTAACATATCAACTGTCTATGACCCCTTCTAGGTCCCCCTCCGCCTCGTCCTCGTCCGCACCCCTGAAATCCTATTCGTGCTATTCCTGCATTTTGGTCTAGGGGCCGTGTTTAAGCCTGAACTCTATAGGTGGGAGTTCTATCCATCATCAACTCATAGCTTCTACAAGTGCGCTCATCATGCCCCACCGACCTACAAAAGTTGCAAAACAACTATTTGTGAATTTTTCCTGTACTTCTGTAGCAAGTGACAATTGTTTGTGGCATGGTTTCTTGCTATTTGACATATCGCACACTACAAAGCAGGTGCTATGCTAGGTCCATCTTGCGCTTTTTGTCTTAAGGGAATTGGCCCTCCTCCTATGAGGTAATTTGGAAAACCAGGTAGTGGTCCTTGTCATGAACTTGATCCTTGCATTTTATGCACCACACCTCTTCGCGCACTTCTAGTCGAGTTGTCCTGCCTTGTTTCAGACTATGCATCTCAAGGCATAAATTCTTCAACTCCACGTGGATCTGCTAAAATCCCAAGTTGGGATCCTGCATCGGGATCTCGTGCAACCTCATCACGATCTATAATGCCTCTTCCTGAGTCATTAGCTTTTGTTGTGATAACGCACTCCTCAAATTTGGCATTAGTGATGCTACAAACCATTCACGATGTTGTCCATCCATCAGATTCATATTAGCTTCACGAATTGTACATTTTAGCCTCTGATCCAACTCCCAAGGAGTCTCGCTTGGTAGCATTGTGATCTCTTTGAATCTAATGATCAACTGTGTTTTAGACTTCTGCTTGTTAAATTCTTTGTTTAGCGTTGCTTGGATATCCACCATTCCTGCATTTGGATTATCTATAGGTTTTAACCCCGTACAAAAATTACCTGCTTATGAATTCTAAAACACAAAAAATAAAAAATGCGAGAACATAACACATAAAACACATATACACAGATTTTCCCTTGAATCCCAAAACCAGGACTACTAGCTTGATTTTTCATTATATTCCTTTCAATGTTACGATACATATTTATACATGCCGAAGCATCCAATACCATGGACCGAAAACCATCGCATCCAAAACCATGGACCAAAAAACAAAGGTAGGTCTGCCGAACCTAATATAGGGTCAATTTTTTTTTTTTTTTTTCCTCCAGGGGTGCTGCACTGGACCTCGTAGAGGGGGGCTACTCGCCCCCCTCAAACCCCCTGGACAGGGGAATACCTCCCCCCCTCTAAGCGCCCCGATTCACTACTTCGATTAGTCGTGGAAAGAATATAACACAACCCAACATTCTCCCAATTGTTGTTTTCTTTCCACAGGGGGCTAGAGGAGAGCTTAGTCATTTTTCCAGCCCTGAAACACCCATTTTTTCTCTACACTAGGAGAACTTCTCAGAGCTCACAGATTTTTTCAATGCATCTGCAGTATTCTTCAAAGTGTCCACTTTTACTAGAAACACCTTTTTGTCTTCTATCATATCCCTCACAAAGTGATAATGAAAATCAATGTGCTTTGTCTTTGAATGATAAGCAGGGTTCTTTGCCAAGAAAATTGCACTTTGGCTATCACAGTCTATCCTTATAGCTCCCTGTACTATCCCCATAATTGAACACAATCTTTGCAACCAAACTTCTTCCTTGCTTGCATGAGTGGCTGCCATGTATTTTGCCTCTGTAGTTGATAGTGCCACTACAAATTGTTTCTTACTCATCCAACTGACTGCACCTCCAAATAGGTTAAACACATACCCACTTGTAGATCTTCTCTGATCCAAATCTCCAACCCAGTCTGCATCAACAAAGCCATAGATATCCAAAACTCTGTCCAATCATGGTCTTCCTTGGTAGCACAAACTATAATCACTAGTGCCACGCAAATACCTGAAAACCCGCTTCACTGCTATCCAATGCTCCTTCCCTAGTTTTGACATAAACCTGCTTCATACTCCCACTGCATGTGCAATGTCTGGTCTAGTACAAACCATTGCATACATTAGGCTACCGACTACACTTGCATATGGAACATGGAACATATCCTCGTCCTCTTCTTGTGTCTTGGGACACTGTTTAGTAGATAACTTTACACCTACAGGAATAGGAACCTCCACCAATTTACTATCTTGCATATTAAACCTCTGCAATATTGTCTTGACATACTTCCTCTGGTTTAACCAGGGCTTCCTCTTTGCCTAATCTCTTTTAATTTCCATGCCCAAAATATAGTTTGCAGCACCAAGATCTTTCATGTCGAGTTTGGAGGACAATTGGGTCTACAAATCCTGGATAATTTCTTTGTCATTTCCAACCAGCAACATATCATCCACATACAAGACTGGATAAATAACATGGTCACCAATTAATTTAAAATGCACATAGTGATCTGCTTTGCTTCTAGTGAAGCCAAGTCCTCGTATAAATGTATCAAATTTCTGATATCACGTCCTTGGTGACTATTTTAACCCATAAAAAGACTTCTTTAACTTGCATACTAGTTCTTTTTACCCTTCACCGCAAAGCCTTCAGGTTGCTTCATGTAGATCTCCTCTTCTAGATCCCTGTGAAGAAATGCTGTCTTTACATCCATTTGTTCTACCTCAAAATCAAAAGTAGCAGTAACAAATAAAAGTAATCTAATAGAAGTTACCTTGACAACATGAGAAAAAATATCACCAAAATCAATTCCCGGTAACTGGGAATAACCTTTTGCTACCAATCGAGCTTTGTATTTCTCCACCTTTCCTTTTGCATTTGTCTTCTTCTTGAACAACCATTTTCTACCAATGGGCTTCCTTCCAGCCAACAACTCCACCAGATCCCAAGCCTCATTTTTGTGTAAAGATTCCATTTCATCAACCATGGCCTCTTTCGAGAGTTTTCCATCCTCTGAATCTACTGCTTCCTTCACAGTTCTGGGATCATCATCAGTTATCGATAAAGCAAAATTTGAACAGAAAGCAGATGGAATATACTTTTATGGATGGCTTCTTTCTCGAACTGATCTTCTTACACTCAAAGTTTGTGGCTCTTCATCTTCTGATTCCTCCTCTGCTGTAGAGTTTGATTCTTCCTCCTTTAGCTCAAACTCTATCTTCTCAGGTTCCTTTGGTTGGA